>APFE031035884.1:10196-21929 GCA_000404065.3 Pinus taeda | reverse complement strand
TTAAAACAAATAAATGGGTTAGATGTGAAAACCAAATTCTGGCACACTCTAACCTCGAATTCCTACTTGAAAACCAATTCGTTGGCAAGTAAGAATTTTTTTCTTTATCATTGTTTCATGTTTTCAGCTGAATGTTGACTTGAGGACAAGTCAAAAATTTTGTGGGGGAGAGGAGCATATCAGTATTCTTATTTTTTTATCTCTCCACTGTAATTTTTAACTTTCCTCCACCATTCCAGGCTTCAATGAATAAGCTGTCTTGTTATTGCTTTCTATCAGAGGGACCTAGTTGTAAATATCATGTAGGGGGACCTGTTCTATCCAAAGAAACCATGCTTCCAGCACCAACAGAATATCAGCAGTAAGGGACCTGTTTAGACATATCAAAGGGACCTGTTAGGAGATTGATACTTCAAAAGAAAAGTCATTTCAATATATCTTCGGCAAATTTCTACAACAACAGGATCAGGACTTCATCAATCAAGCAACCAAGCTTAGCAGCACCTGCATGCATACAAAGAAGTGCATGAACATCTTCAGCACTGCAGAGGGACCTGTGCATGCCTTAAGGGACCTGTTACACAGCAAGGAAATCAAACAATAGTCAAAGCTAGCTCTACTCAGATGTCAATGCCACAGCAGTCAAATAGTGTAATGTATTCCTTGTTTTTAACACTTAATTTCCTAGATTAATTTTTATGTTATTTTAATAGCTATGACTGTTAGTAATTAGTTCCAAGGCATATTTCCATTCTCTCTTATTTCCCTAAAATTCTTCCCTGCCCCAATCTACTCCCTATTCTAAAATTCATATACTCCTCACTCTAATACTTCCTAAACATTCCATATCCACAACCATTACCGCCATATTCATTTCCGAAATCTATCCCTTAGAAGAATACCAACATGACATATGGTTATTATTTTTGAAAATTTTTATTAATAGAATACCTTTTTATTCATAGAATACCCCTTTTTGAAAAAATCAAATAAAAAAAATATATAAAAAAAAGGGGGGTCATTCTCCAAAGCAAAGGACAGCCGGCCTATTCATTTGGTTGCATGGGCCGAGTGATGATTCACCACCCGACGTACACACACCTCTCGGCGCTCCTATCACAACGTTCATACAAGTAAATACTGTCATCATTCCTCTGTTTGAAATTAAATGCATCGAGCTCATTACAAAGAAAAAACAATGGTCGTTTTTTATTTACTCCTAGGATTATACACAGTGGTATCAAATTCCAACTACAGGCGCTGGTGCATAAGCTTCCACAAGCATAAGCTCCCATAAAAAGGACCGAGGACAGAGTTTTGAATCTCGTCGAGCTCCATACCAAATCGACCCAACAGCACAGTGGGAAGTAAAGGAGCGATTATCTCAGGTAACAACTCAACCTCCTTGTTAAAATTCGCAAGATAGGAAGCCCGACCTTCTGCCAAAATGACCAGTCGGGTCGAGCCAAAGATATTTGACAGCTCTCAATACCACGAGGACTGTATTTCAATCCTCAAGGACATACAATGGTTACCATTCCTAGAAAAATTCAAAGGAAGCAACGAGGAAGTTGCCAAACAATTTGCATTCATGTTCAATGGGGAGAAGGCCTTGATAGGCACTTTCTCATTTAGAGTCTCAGAGGACACCATTGCCCAAGCAACAGGGGTTAGTCCAGAGGGTGAAAAATAATTCAAAACCAAGCAGTTTAAGGAAAAATCGTGGACCCAATTTATGTCCAGGTCACGAGTCTCAGCAGTAAATTGGAAGAAGCGAGTCCCACGAAGTTGGCTCGTTCATCCTTGGGACGAGATGGTTTATATCCTCCAGAAGTTTGTGACCTGTGAAGGCCGCTATAGCATCGTCTATTTGTATCACATAAAACTGCTGCTGCACATAAAGAAACAATGCGCTATTAGCTTGCCATACTTCTTGCTACAAAGCCTAACCAAAATGTCTAAAACTGTTCAGAAGCAAAAAGGGAATGAGGACAAGAGTTTATACCATTTCGGGTTAATTAAAATCCTTATCGAAGACGAAATGCAAAGACGAGGAAAGACATGGAAGGAATTCCTCACGGCCAACCAGATTAGAGACGAGGAAGAAAAAGAAAAATCACCAAAGGACTTAGGGTTTATAAGAGATATTGATGAGGAGATTCCGGCCTCATCCAGAGCCAACAAGGTACCTGTGAGCAGTGTAAGAACCAGACAGATGAGGAAAGAAGAAGCAAAAAGAGTAGAACAAGACAAGGTGTTCACCACCTACTCAAGAAGGACGAGGAGGGCATCGAAAGTCCAGCTACAAGAAGAGTCTAATGTGCCTGTACAGATGGACATTCAAAGCAGTGGTTATTCACCACCAAAGACAGAAGCCGATGTGCATGTTAAAAGCCACTCACCCCCGGGAGCTGATATAGAAGTCGAGAGCAATAACAAGCATGAGAAAGGGTCTCCACCTCCCGGTAAGAAACAGAGGAAACTAGAGCGACAAATCGAAAAACTAAAAGAGGAGCTCATGGAAGCCAATATGTTAGAAAAGGTCATTAAAAAGGAAAATCAAATGCTCCGTACACAGAGCAAGGAAATTCAAATGAAAAACGACAAGTTGAAAGAGCGGGTTAGTGAGCTGGAAGCAGAGCAGACCGACATTTGTAAGTGGGCCACCAAGTGGTACAGCCAAAAGAAGACCCTAAAGGAAAAGTACAGAAGACTGAAACAGGAGCTCCACGACCAAAAAGATGCCCAGGTAAAGAAGAACGTTGACACACTACTCAAGGCAGCAGAGGTACAGGCAGGAACTGAGTTCAAAGGAAGCACATCAGGGTTGGCATGAGGACATGCCAAGTCATTAAGTCGGGGAGAGATGTTGGTACCATTCTAAGACCCTTTTTCCCTCCCAAATCATGACCATTTCCTACCTTTTTCTCATCATCCATTCCTCAAATGCCTTGGGAATTAATTAATTTAATAGTTTATAGTTGTTGACATGCATATTAATTGATTTAGGGGTTTTGTGTTGACAAATTAGGATTTTAGGCCTAAATCACTACAGGAAGTCTCAACAACCTGTAAATGGCTTATTATGTGACATGTGGCATGGCAGCTAGGTAGGAGCGGAAGGCATGGACGAAAAGAGGAATGTCCAAGCATGGACAAGCACCTATCTCGCATTGGAAACATTCCTCCTATCTGCATGGTCAATGCTTAGTCAACTCTGGCATGTTGGCACAAAGGCAGCAACAGCATTCAGTTTTTGTCCATTCGATTTTAAGTTGTTTCCTATTTTGATTTTGATTTTATGCATAAGTCAATTAGGAATATCTCTGCGTTTTTACCAAAAGCAGCAACAACTGCTATGGATAAACATCCATTTTTCAGGGGATGTAATGCATGTAATTGAAAGACCAGACCGAGACCTATGTTTTTTTACACATACACACTATCGTTTGATATTACAGTTACGTTTTGATATTATCTGAACAGAACCTTTGGTTTTCAATCTAATATTGCATACCTCGTTTTAATATTGTGATCATGGTGTGATTATCGGTGTGCCAGAGACGCGGACAGGCCCCGCGTGTGTGGTATAACCGACATACATTTCGTTTATGTTCACATTTCGTTTATGTTCATATCTTCCCACAAAATGTTTTTTTTACCTTTAAGACTGAAGGTAGCCACTCTAACTTTCATGTTCTCTGAGTAGTTGTGCAACTTGAAGAATTTCTTCAAGCCAAACAGTCAAGCCTCTTCATCTTGTGATCTCTTTATCTCTCCATAAAAGGTAGGTGGTTTTACCTTCTTAAATTCGTCCGACAAGTATACCCTATTATTCCTCCTATATTGATGATACCAGAGATGATCATAGTGCCTATATAAATTAGAACTAGAATCATATATGTCTATCCCTCCTCCTCTTCGGAATATCCAATAATATGCCATGTCTAACTGTATAATCTCTATATGATTGATGACCATCATGAGATCTACTACCGTATTCCCCATTAGTTTTATCTTCATGTTTATCACTGATCTGTAGTGCTCCTTTCCACTACAAATCCAATAAAATCTGAAGTATTACTACATTTACCTCTGGTAACTTTTCCCATGACTTTATGATTCTTTCATTATCTACCTTACAACTACTTATATCCTCCTTTAAAATTCTCAGTGTAACTTAAAAGTCAGAGGGATTCCCAACACCATACTGCTCTTCGGATTCATAAGAGAGTCTCTATACTCAACCATCTTGCTAGCCAGTTTCTATTTCTTCCTGCAAGGCATAATATGTTAGATAAACCAAATCACAATAAACCAACATATCTTACTATAGCTTAGGGAGAATACTTGTCTACAATATTACCAAATAAGTGTGATACATGTATAACATAATCATAACAACATATAGACATACATGAGTAAATGTATCAACTCATAAACATTACTCTATCTAAGATCCAATCATAAATGCAATCCCATATCAACAATGCATGCTATGACCTTATGCATGAAAACAACCATTACTGCATTGTAAAAATTGCCACATGCAACTAGTAGTATGCATAGGAAGTGCCAAACCAACTACAAATACACATAATTTCATGTAGTCAAACATAATAGATCAGTTCTTGTAATCAACATACAAGACTGATGCATGTAATCAAAATATTAAAAAATGAAACCTAACATACAAGGATGTAAGTAGGTGTTGTACTGTACAACAACCCCCCGTTTCATAAAATTTTTCTTTCTAACTATAATATTGAAATGGGTCCCTTTTAAAACATAGATGTGTGAATAAAATTGGTATCAACTCATCATTACAAAATCTTTCATCAAAAGGTCCAACGGAAATGTTATATTATAAACCTTTTGAACAAATATGAAATCGGTCTTATCAATAAATATAAAATTCTTTATTTATTGTGATAAAGCGATCATAAGATCACATATTGCAACAACAAAGAAAACATAATATAAATACCCAATGACTTATCCCTATCCGAAAAGTGAATAACTATCAGTTATCGGGAAAGGCAAGCAACAAATATAACAAAAGGCCCTTCCCTATTTATCCATTGCGATATCGCTATCGGCAATTGGGGGATATAATGCAACGCATGTTAAGACACCTTTAAAATCTCCCAATGCGATAAGGTGTATCGCCATCGGGGATCGGCTATTTTGCAATAACATAAGTATTACAAACCAAGCACATATCCGATTGCGATCCGATAAATCAAGGCGCGAGTTTCAAAATAGATTTAAAAGGCTTGCATGCATTATTTTGGATTATTATTAAAAGCCTTCCCATTCCCGATAGCAATTTACTTGTGATTATTTGCCAAAAAACTAAAGCCATGCTTGAATGAATCATTTGGCATATAAACGATACAATGGGTATTTAAAATGATTGACAGGTTAAGCGGCCAAATAATGAAGCAGTTATGGCGAGATCTTCCTTGAGATTATATCTGCGGTAGTATTATTTTAATTTTTCATTACTCGCTAATTGATATAATTCTTTCATATTGGCTCACACCACCTATTCTCTGTATCACATTCATTTTATTCCTTCCGTAGAGCTCTGCCAAAACAGCAAGTTCAAGCAAAATGGGAAAGAAATCCAAGAGATTCGCGGCAGCAGTGGCTCCCGCAGTAACAATGCAATCCACCACTAATCCAGGACCAAGCAAAAAGGGATTGATTTCAGACACTACATGTCTTGGCCTTGGAAACACAAGTTGGCAAAGCATATATAATTTAATTGAAGCAGAGGATCCTGAGACAGTATCAGTACAAGTTGCCACAGATTCAACTAGAAAATCAGAGGCTTCCTTGAAAGATTTAGCTGACTCATATCTACACCTAATAGCAGCTCATGAAAAAATTATTCCATACACTGATGTAGTGCGATGGGCAGTAGAGGAGATCCTGGTTTTAAGAAGAACATTTTGCACAGTTGACGGAAGGGTCTTCGGCTCATTTCAACCTGATGATTTAAAGAAAATGTATCACTTGCCTGAACCTCAAACGAAATACAATAAAGCCTTTCTTGAGAAGTTCACAAGTGAGAATGAGACTGAATCAGCCCCAATTCGGGAGTGGAGACAGAACCCCGCAAGTCAAAAACATGAATCTTCAGGTAAGTACTCGTAGATTCATTATTTTCTCCTTACTGTTATGCTGGGGCAATGATGTGTAGAATTTGGGGATTACATGATTCTACAAAATTCACTATTGAAATGGTTCCTTTAATGGAAGCGGCAGTTAACACTGAAGTAATGGATTGGGGAAATATATTGTCAGATAAATTAGCCACTGCAATTCTTGAGTTTAGAAATAAAACTCGCGTGACCGATAGGTCTATTCCTCCATTTTATTTTAGTACTTATATTTTAGATACCCTTTGTTTCAATTCCGAATTTCCTGTACTCGGGTGGATATGGACTTCACAAGTCCCCATGCCAATTCACATTTATCACCAAAAGCTATGGAAAGCACACTATACGGAGCACTTGTACCATCTATAATGGTTTTATGTTGCCTATTTACTATGCCATTTTTGATAAGCCTGCCCCAAAGATTTCTTCGAAAGCAGAGGTTGACCTAACCACTGTAGGAAATTGGTTTGGGGAAGATAAGTTCACATACATAAAGGTTTTTAGTATCCTTGCAAGGCCTCATGTCCTTCCTCTATATATACTTGACAAGCTGTTAGCTCGAGAATTGGCCTATCAAATTACAAACGCAGGAACATCCAAGACTCTTAGGAATTCAAAAAAGCAGGCTTGGCTTACTTTTCCTTTGAGATGTGGTGTTTATACTTTGCATGACTACAAGCATGCAGAGAAGGAAGCAAAGAAAATAAACATGCTCAACCTTGCAGCCATTCCTAATAGGCAACTTGATGATGAGAAAGATGATTTTGATGACTTGTTTTCTTCAACAGAGTCATTATGCCAGGTACAAATTCTAGCCAAAATGAGATATAACAATGACAGGCTAGTAGAATTCAATAAGCTCAGAGAACATAGATTGCAAACTCTACCTTTGGACTTATTAGCTACTACCCCAACAACATAATCAAGCGAGTCTGAACAACAATCATTGACTAACCTCCTACTGTAGGAAAAATTCTCGAAAGAGGAAAAGAACAAGAACAGGAGAAAGAGCGGGAGAAAGAGCAGGAGAAAGAGCAGAAAAAAGAACATGACAAGGTCAGCGAAAATATCAATGTGGATACTCAGATTAATCATAAACTAATCTAAGAATGGCAACAATTTGACTCCATTATAAGAAATCTGGAAGGTCCAAAAGGTGCCAATACAACCAAGGTAACAGATGGACAAGATACAATGTTAACAATGGTTACGAATGAAGGAACTAGCGGCCTACCCCCTAGCACCGATTTAGAAATGATTCGAAAATATCCCTCCGATCATATTATTTTGCAGGTGGAGGACATACCTCCATTAGATGTCTTTTAGAGTCCCAAACACAGGGCTGTAGTGAAAAGACAAAGGAAAAGGAGAAGACCTGATCAATCTTCACTGTTTCCAACACAAACAGAGACAACTAATGTAGTGTGGAAAGGAGAGTTTAACCCTTCTGATGACCTAACAAAGCTTTCTTAGTATGCCGGAGCTTATTCGTCAGCCACTATGGACAAGGCATCAGAAGTAAGTAATCTACTTAAAGAAAAGGATCAAGCGATTGTTTTATTGCAATCACAGGTGTCTGAAGCACAACAAAAAATTCAACTATTGGAACAACAACTATCAACAGAGCAGTAATTAAACAATCAATTGAATAAGAAATTGCTTGAAGAGAAACAGAGAATAGACTCAAGCGCAATTCAAAACCAAAAAGAATTATCTGAAGCATTGGCTAGGTTAAAGACAATGAATGAACTTATGATGAAAACGAAAGATGAGAAAACCGCTCAGCTCTCACTTCAAGTGGAGAAGTTCAAGAGTCTTCCACAACTTGCCGATTTTAGGTCCGAAGCACTACAGATTAACAAAGCATTGGTTACATAGTTAAGACTGTTATGTCATAACATTTCTCTGCTTGAGCCCCTTTATGATATAATGACATCAATAGTTGACAAATCAGTTGATGCTAGGCAGGATTTGGAACAGGCCGATGAGACTTTGACAAACTTTCTTGCTTGGGAAGACACCAATGAGGGGCAGGCGGCAAATCTACCCAAAATCCTAGAATCACACAAGGAGATCCCTTTCTTAGAATGGCAGCCACAACTGATGAAAGCAGAGAGAGAGGTTTCCAGATGTAGATTATCTAGAATTAATTTAATTAAGCTAATCAATAACACTCTATATCTGTCTAACATGATTTCACAATGCACCCCAAGTAAATTGTTGTCAGCCAAGACATTGGAGCAAGCATGCAATCAAGAGTTGGAGAAGAATGGAAGATTAATCGCTAGCATCCAAAGTTTAACTTGGGATACATATTGGTTTTTCTTAGTAAAATCATTAAATCAAAGGGCCACTCTCAAATGTTTAACCGAGGCGATCGGTTGTATCATTCCAAAAATCCATGATGCCACATGCTCAGCTCAACTCCATTCTCGTCTCAGTCGTCCTCTAGAATTGGAACCGATGCTTGCAATCTGCCATCTCAAATCAAAAGGAGAACAGTCGAAAAAATGAATCATGTTGCTGACTACCAACAAACCTATTATGGAAGAGATACTCAAGATTTAGTTGTACCAACTAATAGCATTTTATTTTTGTAGTTAGTTAGTTTAATTAGTATTTATAGACCCTTTCATTCATTTAGAAAGGGTCCTCAGTTTTTGTATAAAAATCAACCATGGAAGTTGCATTATTGTGCTTCTGGTATATTTTTTATAAAGACTGGGCCAGTATTCCAAATTCTAATGAAGAAAGTTTTGATGGGATGTGAACTATTGCCTTGATGTGAAAGTGTTTCTAAGTTGGAAAAAGGAATTTGAATGCGATTGATATCGGGAGTGATTCAAAGCACATATGGTACTATTATCTATGATCTTGTTTCATTCTTTCATGTGGATCGTTATTTGATTACTCTTGCTATCATTGGATATATGTATGTGTTTTCAACAACAATCCTTATATTTTTCACTATTGAATGTAAAAGGAATGTTATTAATTTAGTCATATATGTATCAGTGATATATAAAGGATAAGTGTAATAATGTTTTAATGATTACTTTGTTCAACTACTTGAACAATGTAATTATCATATGAATGAATGTCTTTGTTTACCAATAGAGTCATCTATATGGCTATTTGAGGATAAAGATTATCAAACGTTACACTAAAAACATAAATTTCCCAGGATAGGATAGTTATTCATATTTTTACTTTTTTAGATTAAATCATTCATCCATTACCATTTTATTAGAAAACTACTCATTTATCCATCCCCCTTTTTATTCATCATTGGGAAACTGGTCCCATTATTTCCAGTCGGAGCCACCACACCAAACGGAAAAGGAGCTGTTGTTATCACTCAGGTTGTCCCTAGGCTCCTACTAGGGATACAGTTGAGGTAACCACAAACCAATCTTCTGATTGCAGGTTCTAGCCCACCTGCAATCGGAGAGGGCTCTCTCCTTTTGATTCAACCTTATTTGATGATTTTAGGCTAGCTTTCTGACTTTAAGGGAGTGTTGATTGTGATTGGAAAGAAGGTATGATTCTCGAACGAAGAGGCATGGTAAGGTGTGATAAGTTTCGAACCATTGGGCATGGAGTCACAGATTGAGGCATATGAGCGTTTTCTTGGTCACAAGGGGATAGGGAGCGGGATAGCCACACAGGATACAACTGTCGGTCTGCTGAAAATACAAAGTGAAAATCAGGGATGAAAGGCAAAGGAGAATCATTTCATCATGCTGACAAAGAGGAGAAATGGATGAGTGGGATCCCGGAGCAGTTAAGAATTCCTAAGACAGGCACTCATATGTGAAAGAAACAGTGTAAACCA
Source organism: Pinus taeda (assembly GCA_000404065.3). Taxonomy (NCBI): domain Eukaryota; kingdom Viridiplantae; phylum Streptophyta; class Pinopsida; order Pinales; family Pinaceae; genus Pinus; species Pinus taeda. The sequence goes on along the minus strand of APFE031035884.1, from coordinate 11,927 downwards.
GATCATTTAAGAATACAAGCTCATAACTGTTTCTGAAGAAAACATTGAAAATTGCAAAAATTGAACTTAAGGTGTATTTGAACAAATCTTAAGCTATTCTTTTTTCCTGCAATTTAGAAAGGTGAAAAGGTGGAACAAAACATAAAATAAGACAGGAGAGAGGAACACTTATTGGATCATATAGAAGCACAGGAATTTCGTGATCATTCCTTGGCCAAGAGAACACATCAAGTTGTTTCGCAATCCATGCTTTCAACAATCTTTGATTATGGAAATTATGACAGTTACAGTGCGAGTCTCTGCTCAGAGAAAATGTTGGAAAGAAAACTGACCAACAACTACTACCAACCAACCAACCCCTCACAATAGTGCTTAGGGTGGTATTTATAAACAAAATATCGGAAAGACATCATTACAAATGACCTTGACAGGTCTGCTTAGAACTCTTCAGAAATCTAAATGTTGCTGGAATTAAATGCGAGTAAATCTTTTTGACTGCACTGGGGGCAGCTGGATCGGAACAAGTGACGAGGTGGCCCTTGGGGACTAGATGCGGTGCTGCTGAATGATTGTGCTTTTGGGACTGAACTTCAGCTCGGTGTGAATTGAATGTGCAATAATTATGATTTGAGAGCTTGAAGTAGTTCCGCCTTCTATGAATCTGCTGGAAGATATTCAATTCTCTCTTGCTTCGGGCCACTGCTCAAAATATTCACCGATACACTTTGCCACTACATTGATGGCTTCCGCCGTCGACTGATACTCTTTGACATGCTTGACGCCTGCTGATTTGATCTGATACACTTTAAACTCTATGAATGATCTGCTGCTATCTTTAAACAGGATCCTTTGGCACGATTGGGCAACATTCGGGCCTTTTCGGCGCGCAATGGGCTCGGCAATCAGAATATTCCTTGAAGATTCCTCGAAATGGCCTATTTCCCGTAGCGATCTATTCGTGCATCGGAAACTGCCTCTGTTTCTTGATCTGGAGCTCCGAAGTGTGATTTTTCTTCCTGCGCGAAGCGTTTTTGGCTTTTTGGCTACTGACGTAAGCATGGCATCGGCTGTACGACAAATGACGTCAGCTGTGGGTCCCTGGTACAGAGCGATGTAGTGAGATACTGGATGTACTGTGGTGAAGAGACTCCGATGCGATATCGCGATATCGCGTCGGCGGGGAATAGGGGGGAATTAGTTTGGAGACTTGGTGCTTGCGACTGCCGATCTGCGATATCGCATTATCGCATCGGCGGAGATGGAGGGGTGCATGGATTGGACACTCGGCGTTTGTGATCGCCAATCGCCGATATCGTAATATCGCATCGGCAGGGAACGGATGGGTAGTGATTTGCATGAAGATGAGAGTGCGAAGGTGCGATGCAAAAACGACTTTGAGGAGGAAAGGGTAAGTAAGTGGGTGTGAAGGGTACTTGAGGTTTCGGAAGGGGTCCGATTACCTCGGAGGGATTTTATACTTTGGAAGGAGCCCATCGTATCTGGAAGGTGGTTTTGGAGGTCAGGGGTTCTTGCTGAGTTTCAGATAAACTGAGCAATTCCCGGGAGTACTTATGGTTATTTTTCAACTGGGGGGGAATATTACATAGGGGATTTTACTTAATACTAATAAGGGGATGGGAAGAATAGGGAGCTAAATAATAGTGTTAGTGGTTAATATGGAGATGGTAAGAAAGCGCTAAGCTCGAGAGAGCTTAGGCTGTTACAAGGGGG
>APFE031035881.1:0-14902 GCA_000404065.3 Pinus taeda | reverse complement strand
TCAAGTCGAAAGCGGGAGATTGTTGGCATTATGATTCTGGTATGGCTCTATGATATAGGTGTTGTACTTGATGGCAACCCACTGAAGTGTTCAAGCTCTCAAAATGATGGAAATTAAGAGGTTCGCAGGTGAATGGTTCAAAAGGTGCGGACCCATAGGTTACCCATACAGGAGGTGTGGTCGGACCCGCAGGTTACCAGTCCAGAAGGTGCGGACCCCAGTGCACACATTTCAAGGCAGTGAAGCGTGCTCACATGGGGTTTCTTATGTTTGGTTCGTGGTATTTAGCCCGACGTTCTTGATTCTATGGTTTTGGCCCGTGGTATTGCTTTATATTATTATGATTATTGAGCCCCATGTTTTTGGGCCCCTTGTATTGGTTATCTATGGTATTGATCCATGATTTTAGGATGAGCTTGCCTATATAAAGCAAAGGAAATCACTTGGCCAAGGTATCTTTTGCAAATTGAATATCTTAAGATCTGAAATATTGGGTTAATTTTCAAAAGCTTGATCTATATAAAGTGAAGTTGAAAGCGAATCTATGAAGGGTGATCTCTCGAGCGCATGATAAGATCTGAGCATCTGACTATTGGTGATACACTGGGGGACTGCCAGTTTGGCCCTAATTAGAGGTACGCAGGAGATTAACTCTGCAAGTGCGTGGGTACGCAAAGAAGAAGAAGGAGAAGTGCGTGGGTACACAAAGAAGAAGAAGGAGAAGTGTGTGGGTACGCAGAGCAGAAGAAGGAACGATGAGTGGGTACGCAGCGCGACAGAGGTTCAGGTGCGTAGGCACAGGGAAAGTACACGGCGCTTCAGAAGCCACAGGTGCGTAGGTATGCAGCGCGATAGTATCAGTGGGTGTGTGTCTGCAGTAACAGTACGCAGCTTGATTGAAGAAACAGTGCGAGGGGACGCGGTGCGGCAAAAGGTTCTCTGTGGGTATACTCAGGGAAGCAGAAGGTGAAGTGCGTACGCACGTAGACCAGAGAAAGAAAAATTGCGTATCTATCTTAAGATCCTTTGTTGGCTGAATTTTTCTATTTATAAGGTGTTCTAGGTTTAGTTTGCTGTTACTGTTGATCTGGATACTGCAGTTGACTGGGTGATTTACTTGTACTTGATGATCTCTTGATGTTTATGGATCCAGTTTGAAAATTTATGAAAAGTGGTCCTTGAGAGAAAAGAAGTAGGGGGTTATAGCTTCCTTCCAGGAGAGACTGGAAAACGAGAGAGAGTTGTAACTCTCTGCAGGTTGCAGCCTGCATACTGGTAAAGGACTTCACCAGTACAAAACCTTTGTAAAAGGAAGTTTCTAATTTGAAAGAAGATAGAGACATATTGTAGTAGGTGGTTTTCACCCACATTGGGTTTCCACCTTACATCTAGTGTTCTTTGGTGTGTCTATCTGTTTTCTTTGTTCATGCTCATTATTTTATGGTACTGACATGCAAAAATAATTCAAAGTGTAATCAAAGAAGATTAATACTGATTCACCCCCCCTCTCAGTATTATTTCCAACACAATGGTGGAAAGAACCTTTGGGTATTAAAGGCACCAAAATGTATAAGTTACATGGTAAGCTGAAATACATTAAAGCCAAAATCAAAATCTAGAATCATGAAGCCTTTCAGAATATATTTAAAGAAAAAAAGAAACTAGAGCAGAAATTAGAGCAGATACATGAAGGATGGATTTAAGGGAACATAAACCAAGAAACTGTGAACAAGGAAAAGATGCTTATGTAGGACTGGCAACTACGTTGCCAACAGGAGGAAACACTTTGGAAGCAAAAATCTTGAGTTCAGTGGCTTAAGGAAGGAGAACAGAACACGAAATTCTTCCATAGATCGGTCATTGACCACAGAGGAGCAAATAAAATTTAGGCCTTAAAGATGAACCGGGAGCCATGATACAGACACATCAAAAGATCTCCAACCTTCTTACTATGCATTTCAGAAGAATGGCTCAAGAACCTGGAATTGACAAAATGGAGGCCATTGATGAACTTACTTCCTCAATCCCCAAGCTAATTACAGAGGAGCAAAACTTGGCTTTAACTGGAGAAATTTCCCTCGAAGAGGCGGAAGAGGCCGTAAAAGAAATGCCTAATGATAGAGCACCTGGGCCTGATGGTTTTACCATCAACTTTTACAAAGCCTATTGGGAGATAGTCAAAACTGAAGTCTGGGAGGTAGTGGAGGATTCCCGGTGCTCCACCTCAATCCTCAAGTCCCTCAATTCTACCTTCCTTGCCCTTATTCCAAAAGAGGAGGAAGCTAACACACCCTCAAAGTTTCGTGCAATTGCACTATGCAATGTCTTATACAAGATTATTTCCAAAGTAATAGCCAATAGAATGAAACCCATACTTCCAGGCATTATCTTGGAAGAGCAATCTGGCTATGTAGAGGGGAGATAGATTTTGGACAATGTCTTACTGGCACAAGAGATGACTCACACACTTCAAACTCAGAAGAAAGAAGGTATGATGATGCAACTAGACCTGTCAAAGGCGTATGATAAGATTAACTGACATTATCTAGAAGCGATATTGAAAGCCTTTGGCTTTGCTGAACAATGGATAGTTTGGATCCTAGCTTTGGTTAAATCCACAAAATTTTCAATACTGGTTAATGGAGTCCCTTCTACCCAGTTCTCTCCTTCGCGAGGTCTACAGAAGGGTGATCGATTATCCCTCTTCCTTTTCGTGATTTTAATGGAAGGTTTAAGTAGACTAATACATAAAGTTAAGAGGAAGGAGCTATCGAAGGACTTCAGCCCCTGCCCTCAATTCTAGCAACTACTCACCAACAATTTGTTGATGATACGATGTTGCATGGTACTCCCTTAGTTAAAGAAGCTTTGGGCAACAAAATTATTCTAAATCTCTTCAGTAGGGCCTCAGGTATGGAACTAAATCTCTCAAAATCTTCTACCTTCTTTTTCAATACTCATATAGATGTTCAAAAAAATATTTCCACCATCCTAGGCTTCAGAAGAAGTAGCCTCCCCTTGAGATACCTAGGAGCTCTGTTAACAGACAAACCTTGGCAAAAAACGCACTGGGAAAAGATTTTGGCAAGCCTGGAAAAAAGATGTCATGATTAGACCTACAGGGCCCTAAACTTCGCAGGAAGATTGGTCTTAACCAAAGCAGTCCTCTAGGCCATTCCACAATACATGCTTTCCATTCTTCCAGCTCCCAACGGAGTACTGCAAAAGATAAGGGTCATCCAAAGGGCCTTTCTCTGGTGGGGTAATTTAGAGAAGAATAAATGGTCACTAATGGCGTGGAACAAGCCGTGCAAACCTAAACATCTAGGAGGGCTAAACCTGTAGGACCCTTCCATGGTTAACCGGGCCCATGGTGCTAAATTATGGTGGAGGTGTCTAAAAGAACCTAAATTACCATGGGCCAAACATTGGAAAGAAAAGTACGCCCCAAATCACAGTCTACAGAAATTAATACAAATGCAAGAAAATCCAGAAGGCTCACCAATTTGGAACCTAGTGAGAAGAAACCTGCACATAATCCAAGAGAAAAGTTTTTGGGAAATTCGTGATGGAAAAACAACCCTTTTTTGGGAAGATGCATGGAAACAACTCCCCAAGCTGGAAAGCCCTGAATTCTCAGATATCCAAAGAAACAACCAGGGGCTAGGAAGAACCACAATGAATTAGTATTGGAAGCCAAACGAAAGTGACCAGGTGTGGAGAACATGGTTATTCAATGAGGAAGATCTTTTGACCGAAGTAAACAACGATTTAAAGGACCTGCGAACATAGCTAGCCAAGAGAAGGATAAGGAAAGCAGGGGATAGTGACCAATTACATTCGGGAAAGATGGAAGGAGGCAACTTAATGCTTAGAGAGGCTAGAACACACATAGAAGATACTGAGCATGAAGAAAAGGTCAAATGGCACAGCAAAGTTTGGGACGCCCAACTTTGGCCGAAAATCAAAACATTCCTATGGATCTTAATGCACAGAAAAATGCTAACCTGGGAGACTCTCTAGGAAAAAGGATTCATTGGTCCTTCTCGCTGCCCCATGTGTGGAACAGAAGAGGAAACCATGAATCACCTCTTCAACACCTGTGATTGGGCAGACAGTATATGGAAATGGGCGAAAACCATTCTTCAAAGGACGGATCGGGTTAGGAATTCAATTCAAGAAACAATCGAGAATTGGAGTGGTAATTTCTCCAATACCCAACTAGTTAATACCATTTGGAAACTCACACCAGGGTTCATAGCATGGACAATTTGGAAAGAAAGAAACCGGAGAGTCTTCCTAAATGAAATTAGAGGTATAAACCACATATAAGATACAATTCTTCAAAATATCATGCAAATGATTCTTGTCAAAGGAAGAATAGAACAGGACATAAACATCTCTAGTGCAGACTTATAGATTTTGAAATCTTTTGACATTGGCAGGGAACCTTCGCGTCTTCCTCGAATCGTCGATAGGAGCTAAATACCAGTGTGAATTCCTGGATTATGCCGCCAACAAGATTCCTCAAACTCAATTTTGATGGAGCTTCTAGAGGAAATCCAGGACCTGCTGGCATTGGAGGTGTTCTTAGGGATAAAAAAGGTGGAATTCAGCACATTTATAGTCGAGCGTTAGGTGAAGGGACTAATAACGAAATGGAATTTGCAACATTTGAGCAAGGTTTGAGAATTCTCAGAAGACTAAAATCTGGAGAAACTGTGGTGGAAGGGGACTCTAAACTGGCGGTTACGGAAGCGAGGAGACTGTATATAGGGGCCAAAACAACTAAAGTCACTCGGCACTAGAGATTGGCCAAGGTAATAGAGAGCATTGCAGAACACCTATCTTGCCTGGACGGTTTAATTTTTCAAACAGTTAGGTAGAAGGCTAATACAGTGGAAAATCACTTAGCAAATTATGGCATCAATAATCCCTCTATCAACTTGGACAGCTGTTGGCAGGAAATCACATGCACGAAGTTGAGAAACAAGTGCACTCTTCTTTCGAAGCAGGACCTTATTTAACGAAAGAAGAGGCTATGGGTACGAAGATCCTCCCCATTAGTGGAGAATGACGCCACCCAATCGAAGGGATGCAAGGATAAATGGTTGGCAGGCTAAAGGAGTACAAGGATGGAAGTGGCATTCAATGCACAAGCACACAGGGACTGTTCCAAGGAGCGCAACGAACAAAAATTATGGGCATTGCCGACATCAAAACAAAAAAGAAGACACTTGGCACTCATCGAAATGGTTCAAGCGTGGCAGATTTAATAATAAGGATTCAACTTATCAATAAAAAATGTGAAAAACGGAGTAGTAGTTATTATGAATGGACGTGCGATCATAAGTTGACGAGATGGGGAGCCTCAATCGATTCATGGTTTCCCTCTTCTATAGTTACAGTTTCTAAACACAAGAGCAATGCTCTGCTCTCCAACGGAAATGAGCATTGTCTGAATTGTGCTCTCATAAGGTTTCATTTCTCTATTCTCTATCATAGAAGAATGGCGCGGGAGGGTAGTCGAAATGCTTCGGCCAATAAAGATCTACAACATGCTCGAGAGGCATATGAAACGAGAACTTCACAGAAGGAAAAACAAAAGATTGAGTAACATGAAGTAATTGTTGTTGAAGAGGAGGAGAACCTGGAGGAGCATGAGCTAGAAAAGGAGATGGAATGGGTTGAGGATCCTGGCACGACAACCACTTTGGCAACTCAATTTGTTCACACACAGGCGGAAATGTGGCGCATGAAGATAATGAGAAAAGGCTATCAGTATGCAAGGAGAATATCTCAATCAAGCTCACCAAGCCATTTCAGTCTTATGTGCGGATCATACGGTGGTTCTGGAAGCACTGGACTTCAAAATCAGTTCACTAGAGCAGTAATTTGGAAACATCTCCAAAAAGATGACAGTGCTAGTAAGTCTTCTGGGGCACACCATATTCCAGGATGCCTCTGTTGTGGGGGAAGGTGCGGAGGAGGCCATGAGAACTAGTCAGGGGAAGCGTTCTTCCCAGCGCCCATCTCTGCCTGATAAAGCCACGACTTCGACCAGCCAAGATACCACCACCAAGGATTATATCATTCTCGGGCTATAATGGTTTGCTATAGGAGTCTCACTGTGCTTTCAATGTTCAACATTTGTTCTGTTTCAATTTCACAAGTTTACTGGTCTTGTAGCTGGTACTCTGTTTCTCATGTTAACTGATCTTTTACCTAGTTTTCTTTGTATGTCTCGGAGGACCATATGGTCTGTTTGGTCTCTATTTTGCTAGATGCTTAGATGGATTACTTGTTTTGTTGTCCCCAACCTTTCTCTGTGCCACCCTGCGTGGTGAGTCTTGGGGTTATTTTGGCAGTCTGGGTGGTTATGAAGCATTGTAATTGGGCAAGGGTGTCGCTCTTTAGTTTGTATGAGCAAACCTTTTTGTACTCTATGTATTCTATGTCTTAATACGAATCGCTGATTTACGAAAAAAAATTCTATATCATTAATATAATATTAAATTTTTAATTATTTATCATATTTTCGAAATTTTTATTTTATTACATTTAAAAATAAATATTTTATTAATTATAATTGTACATTAAAAATTTTGATGTATCATATTATTCAAGTTATCTAAATTTTTAAAATAAGTAAAATAACACAAATAAAATGGAATTTTCAATTATTATTTTAGATATAAGAAATCTTATTTTACATTGCAATTAAATTATTGAGATAGGAAAAAATATTTGATATTCAAATCCTTTCAAACTCAGTGTTAGCCAACTCAACATGGTTGTATCTATTTTTAGTTAACTTGGAAATTGTGGTTGGTAATTTGAATAAACTTTTTAAGTCATTAAAATTATTAATTTATTTAATTAATATATTTTGGCCATTTTACCTTCTTTATAAATCGAAAAATTTATATATTACATTAATATTTAACTCTATTAAAAATAAAAAATTAAATAAAAAAAACTTAATATAGCTATAAAATCATATTTTTAGCCAACTCAAGAACCAATATTAATTTGGCTAAATCTAATAATCTAACTTTGTGAAACAAAAATTATGATTGATAATATAGAGAGAGTTAAGTTAAAATTACGATTGATATTGTATAGACAGTTATGAAGCAAGATAAAGTGGAGCATTCCATTATAACCACAATTTGACTTAATAGTCATAAATCTTGTCATTCCAACTCTCGAATGTCAACCCAATTCAATATAATTAATTACTTTCACAAACTCAATAAGAACCAAAGCAGAGCTGTTAATTTGACTAAACTTAACAAAGATTCACTTTCTAACTTAGTGGTCATAAATATTGTCATTCCAGCTGTGGAGTCTTAACCCAATTCAATATAATCAATTACTTTCACAAACTCAATAAAACCAACTCACAGTTGTTAAATTAACTAAATTTAAAAAATTAAAAAAATGATAACGGATGCCTGGCTGTACAAATAAAAGATCTCATGTTAATGTTAGATCTAAGACACTTTTGTGAACTAAACTTAAAAAATTAAAAAAATGATAACGGATGCCTGGCTGTACAAATAAAAGGTCTCATGTTAATGTTAGATCTAAGACACTTTTGTGATCCACAGTGTAGAATAGATGTCTTTCCGATTAATAACATAATTAGAATTTCGTCTAACCAACAAATGTGATGTCATGTTACTATCTGATTCAAATGAAATTTTGATGGTCGTACAAATAAAAGGTCTCATGGTAGATCTAAGACTTTTGTGATCCACAGTGTGGGATAGATGCCTTTCCAATTAATCACACAATTAGAATTTGGTGGAACCAACCATTGTGATGTCATGCTACTATCTGATTCAAATGCAATTTTGATGGCCATACAAATAAAAGGTCTCATGTTAGATCTAAGAATTTTTCGATCCATAGTGTGAAATAGATATCTTTCCCATTAATCACATAATTAGAATTTGGTCAATGTTTTGAACCAACTAATGTGATGTCATGTTACTATGTGATTCAAATGCAATTTTGATGACCATACAAATAAAAGGTCTCATGTTAGATCTAAGACTTTTGTGATTCATAGTGTGGAATAAATGTATTTCCGATTAATCACATAATTAAAATTTGATCAATATTTTGAACCAACTAATCTCATACTAATGCAACTTTGAAAATAAAACACTATTAATAAACTCAAAATAAATTTCATTTTCTAACCGGTCCAATTTTGGATTCTATTACGTATAGGATTAGTCTTAGTCCGTGGACGCTGTTCTCAATGCTTTTTGGAAAATGGACTCCGTTGGAAAATGTGTTTGACCCTATGGGCAAAGCTTAAACAAATGAGAAAATGTACGCACATCGATATTGAAGTGCACGCTAACATACTATTTAACCACAATAAGGTTGCCTAGTGTATTGCAATTCAGTGTGTGAGGTTTTTGAGAAGGCAATGCTTCATATTTTCTGTATAGATTTGCCTTCGATTTTGTTTGAGGGTTGTTATTCTGTAAACGAATTGGAGTAGAGTGGTATTGGAGGCGTTGAAGCAGTATTCTACAATGGTTTCCCTAGAAATCTCATGGGTGTCGTTGTTATTGGTGTTTTGTCTGTGTCAAGAATTGGTGGTGGGATCTGCCAGCGATGGACGCCAGACATTCATTGTCCGAGTTGACGGCAACTCAAAACCGACCGCCTTTCATACGAGCGAGCAATGGTACAGATCGACCGTTGCAGCTGCTGTCAAGGCCGCCGTCAAAACGGAAGCGGGCACTTCTAAGGATGAAAACCATGACGAAGCTGCATTGCTGCTTCACGTTTATAACACTGTGTTGCATGGATTCTCGGCAAGGCTAACAGAAGAGGAAGCCGCTCAAATGAAGAAAACACCGGGCGTTGTCGCCATGTTCCAGGATCGTGCACGCCAGCTGCAGACGACACGGTCCCCTTACTTCCTCGGTCTCGACACGCCTAACGGAAGCGGCCTGTGGGAGTTGTCCGATTACGGCTCCGATGTGGTCATCGGTTTCCTAGACTCCGGCATATGGCCGGAACGGCGGAGCTTCAGCGATCAGGGCATGGGGCCCATTCCCAAGCACTGGAAAGGCGAGTGCGAAAGCGGGGTCAATTTCCCCAACACTCTCTGCAATCGGAAGCTGGTGGGGGCGCGGTTTTTCTCTAAGGGCTATGAAACCATCTTTGGTCCCATGAACGAAACTCTGGAGTCGCGTTCGCCGAGGGATTCGGATGGTCATGGCACACACACCGCCTCCACGGCCGCGGGCGGATACGTTCCGGGAGGCAACATGATGGGTTACGCGCAGGGTATCGCCAAAGGTATTGCGCCCAAGGCACGTATTGCTGTGTACAAGGTTTGTTGGTCTAAAGGCTGCTTTGAGTCAGACATACTGTCTGCTCTGGACAAGGCGGTAGACGATGGAGTGAACGTTCTTTCTATGTCGATCGGAGGATCCGGTTATGCGCTTCCTTTTGATCTAGACAACATTGCCGCTGGCACCTTCGAGTTGGTGAAGCGTGGGGTGTTCGTTTCTGCGTCAGCGGGAAACGACGGCCCCAAAGCTTTGACGGTGTCAAACGTGGCCCCTTGGCTCACCACAGTGGGGGCCGGCACTATGGATCGTGACTTCCCCGTCGATGTACGCCTTGGCAATGGGGCGGTCATACGTGGCGCGTCGTTGTACAGTGGAAAAGGATTGAACCCGCAAAGTCCAGTGCCTATTGTCGATGCCGGGGATGCTTTTCAGGCGGGCAGCAACAAATCTGCGGCTACTCTGTGCAAGGAGGGATCGTTGGATCCCAACGTTGTCAGAGGCAAGATCGTGTTGTGTGAGCGCGGGGATAATCCCAGGGTGGCCAAGGGGGCTGTGGTCCAGCAAGCCGGAGGTGTGGGAATGATACTTGCTAACACCCCATCTCATGGCCAAGGGCTCATTGCCGACGCCCATCTGCTCCCCGCCGCTGCAGTGGGCAGCGCTGGTGCGGATTCCATCCGCAGATACATGCAGTCAACCAAAAACGCAACGGCCACCATAATTTTTCATGGTACCCAATTGGGTGTCAAGCCGGCTCCCGTTGTAGCTTCCTTTTCCAGCAGAGGGCCCAACATTGTAACAACTCAACTTCTCAAACCCGATGTTATAGCCCCCGGTGTGAACATTCTGGCTGCTTGGACCGACGCAGTGGGTCCTACCAGCCTCCCATTTGATAGCAGGCGAACAGAGTTCAACATAATATCTGGGACCTCCATGTCATGCCCTCACATAAGCGGGGTCGCGGCGTTGCTGAAAGGAGCGCATCCCGACTGGAGCCCCGCCGCCATCAGATCTGCTATCATGACCACTGCTTACACTTACGACAATATGAATAAACTCGACGTGCCGATGGCCGATGAAGCCACCGGAAACGCTTCCACACCTTTTGATTTCGGCGCAGGTCACGTGGATCCCCAGAGAGCTATGGATCCGGGGCTCATTTACGATCTGGGCGTCGATGACTATGTGAATTTTCTATGCAGTCTTGATTATTCTCCAGACTCCATCAAGAGTCTCACCCGTACAAATGTTACTTGTCCTGCTGAAGGAGCTCAATCTGGGAATTTCAATTATCCATCATTTTCTACATTTTTGCGTCAGGGGTCGGCTTCCAACGTGTCCACAAGTTTCGTCAGAACGGTCACCCTGGCTGGTCCAACCATTTCTACTTACACGCCCACCATGACTGCTCCAACAGGGATGGAGTTGACAGTGGAGCCGAAAATGCTAAAGTTTTCCAAGAGGGGCGAGAAGTTGAGCTTCACGCTGACCGTCAATGTCAAGGCCCTGAAATTTACCCCGACGGTCAATTCAGAAACATTATTTGCGTCGCTGGCTTGGAGCGATGGCAAGCACGTTGTCCGGAGCCCAATTGTTATAAACATACAGCAGTAGCACTTTGTATTTCATAACTTACGTTATGTAAGCTACAAATAATGGTTAGTTCCTCAAGCACTTTCTATTTGATACCAAAAAAAATAGAATAATGGTTTTGTTGGCTTTTTTCAGTCACGGTTATGTAAGCTGAGGTGTGATGTTTTTCAAAATTATAGTTCGCAGTTAAGTGTTTCAAAAAAAATAGAATAATGGTTTTGTTGGCTTTTTTCAGTCACGCCAATGTAAGCTGAGGTGTGATGTTTTTGTTGACTTTTTTCAGTCACCGCTATGTAAGCTGAGGTGTGATGTTTTTCAAAATTATATCTATTTCAATTGGCGCATTGATTTTTTGTTTATTTAGAAAGTAAGTTAATTTAAACTTTAACTTTACATTTTGATTTATTTATATATTCGATTGTAAATAATTTTATATACATAGAAAATATTTATATTTTGATTTTTATACACTTAAATGGTTTATACTACATAACTAAAACTTATAATTCCAAACCATTCATATTAAAGTTTAGACAAAACCAATTAGAATCATATCCCAAAGGATGTCGTTTGCTATTGATTGTCATTAAATTTCCCATGAACAAATTATTTAATGTGTGGAGAAACATTTTGTGAGATAGGAATTATAAAGCATTGGAAAGGAGTTCAACTACATTGTTTAATATTAATTGTCATTAGACTTGCTAAGAAAAAAATAGTCAATATGTTGTGAAACCTTCTTTGAGGTAAGAATTGTTCATGATTACACACATTAATTTATGCCCTAAGAATTGCCCATACAATCCTATTTTATGCGTAATGAAGGAAAATCATGTTAACTAGGGTTTCAAGGTAAATCTTTATTTAATGTTAATTATACGTGGTTGCGAATACATTTAAAGCGATCAATATTTATTAAAGTTGCTAACGAGGGTTTCAGTAGGTACTATGACCATTTTGGGTTCTTACAAATGAACTCCACATTGGATATGATTGTGCTTGTCCCAAATTTGAATGGGCACATGGGATTCCTTGGAGTCAACCTCGAGATACTTTTTCACCTACTAGAGCAAATCTCCAATTCACATCGAATACCCAGTTGGCCTTCCACTTTAGCAATTAACCTTAGTGAGATGCGGCCAAGGTTGGGGGCACTCCATTCAAACTGCTTCCACAAGGATGTTGTCACTCAATCGTGGCTCAAACCTAGCTTGGCACTTTGTTACCCCCTCACTCTAGATATGCATCAAGGTCATTGGATCTCTTGGAGTTTGACTCAATATAGGCTTTCAACTATGGGAGACAACTATACAACTTGTATTATGTTCTGTATAATAACAAAGATTTGACTCTTATTATTTTTCGCGAGTGGTAATAGAGACACCCTTAATTTTTTTGTTGTAATACAACCCTTCATTATGTCGAGATCACTGAGGTTGCTCCTATGTATTTCTCCTCATACAAACTGTGGTATTTTTAATGAAAAGATTGTTGTTATTGTCCAAGCTCCATGTTTTGTGTTAAATCTTCTTTTAGTTTAATATTCACTCAAGGCAACACTACTGCTTGGAAGGGGCCCACCAACCTAGTCCATTTCCTCACTGTGAAAGTGTGCCTTCAATGCAAAGTGTGGTGTGTTCTCACTGCTTGTAAGTAGACTATGTTTCATTGCTTGAGTTATTTCCTTTTGGTGTACATAATTTTTTTTTTGATGTCCAACATGTGGGTTTAATCTTTGATAATAGCTCAATGTTACAAAAAATGTGTTGATTAGCTAAGTAATGATGTGCTAAGATTATAGAACACATATATGAGTTATATTCCTTGTGTTTCATATATATAGTACATATATTTTGTTCATTCCAACCATGCTAAACATATTGATAGATTCATTGTGTAATCGTTGCAATCTATTTGTAATGCCTAGATATGATTGACAACATTTCCAACTCGGGCATAACATAGAGTAATGTGTTGATGGACAATCATGACTTATGACACCCTTAGGAATTACTCGCTGGCTAGGCCAACAACTTGGGTATAATGGCCAGTTTATAGCCTAAGTAAAACTATAGTACAACTTCAAAGTAAATGAAAAGAAATATTTACAAAGTGGGATAAATACTTACATATACAAAAGAGAAATATATGTATAGGATTTTGATGTCAAATATAGAAATAAAACCTAAATGGTAGAACTTGTAATGTCAGACTCAGAAACAAAACTATCTGTCTTTTCCCATAAGGAAAAATCGTAATTTCATTATAAAAGAGGAAATTACATGCTCTAGATGCTGATGCATATGATGTGCATGACCAAAATCATGTATAACACAAATGTTGCCTTTGTTCCATGTAGGGGGAAAAAAAAATAAAAACATAACTATGAGTCATAGGATAACCACTGTAAACATGTACAGAGACCATATATACAATCAAAAAAGGCTTATACATGATAAAAAAATATGAACATAACCAGTAACATGACATGTATTGAAAATTTAGATCCATAAAAGGCCTATGATAATACTGATAGAAGGCTTCTCCTTCCTGTTCTCTGGTCATCCAAAAGCCCGACTCCCCAACCGCAGCCTCTTTGGATAAGTTGTCAACAGCTCCATTCTGCTCCCTGTAAATATGTGAGCAAGTGGAGGTGTCAAAATATGAGATCAATCTCAAAGTCTCATCCAAGATATGCAATAATGTATATGTAGAGCATCTAGTTTTCCTGTTCAGCCAATCACAAATTATTTTAGAGTCCCCATAAAGTTGTAATTCTGTGCAATTTTTCTCCAATGCGAATTGTATGATATGTTTTGCAGCAAGGAGCTCGGCTGAGTTGTTTGTGCATCTGCGAAATCCAATCAACATGCTATAAGAATGATGATGCGATAGGTGAAGAATAGCTTCCCTTCCACAGTGTTGCTCTTGGGCTGCACCGTCAAAGAAAGCCCAAGGTTTGTTGTAATTTGTTTGAAGATGAGAGGGGTTGCGTTGATTATTGGGAGGAGGATCATCCAGAATGAGTGACTACTTAGCAATGACTTTTGTTGCCAGGACAGCCAATTTGGTGTTAAATCCTGAAATATGTTGCGATTCCTAGCAATCCAAATTGTCTAGCAGGTTAGCAGTGGAAGATTCTGAATCTTTTGTGTTGTGGAAGTGTGATACCAGGCTTACCAGGTAGCAAGGATAGAGTTCCCAGCCTAGGTAGTAGTAGGAATAATTTGTTGTAGAATAAGTTTCCACATGTTACATATTGCTGAACATTCTAAAAAAAGGTGAGAAGTGGACTCATTTGTCTGCTTACAGAAACAACGCCACTGGGGTACATGATGTGTAAGCTTTAGAAGGTTTTCTCCAGTAGGAATTTTGTTTCGGAGGATGGTCAACATTAAGAGTCTAGATCTGGGGGGGGCCTTGAGTTTCCAAAGATGTCTCCACCATTCAGCGAGTAGTAGAGGCTTCCTTTGTGCTGCCAAAGTCAAATAACCATGAATGAGTTTTCTGATGAAGTGCATGTGTAGTTCAATGTGTTTGTTGCGCTGATGTTGAACTGGATCTTTGCAAAGTTGAATGGCAATTTGATTATCACACCAAAGTGTAGTCAGATGTTGTTGCTGAAAACCAAACTCTGATAGGATCTGACGAAGCCACAAGGCTTCCTTACTAGCCTCTATGACACCACGATACTCTTCTTTTGCTGAAGAAAGAGAAATGGAAGCTTGTTTCTTGCAAGCCCATGTAATAGGTCCTAAACCAAGAGTGAACACATAACCAGCAATAGTCTTCCGATCATCAGGGTCACCAGCCCAATCGGAATCAGTGAAACCAACCAATAGAGGAGATGCTTCAGCACTGTAATGAATGCCAAACTGAACTGTACCGCAAACATAACGAAGTATTCGTTTAGCTGCTTTCCAATGACTTTCACGTGGGGTTTGCATAAACTGAGCAACAAGGCCAACAACAAAGGAAAGATC
>APFE031035866.1:0-12079 GCA_000404065.3 Pinus taeda | reverse complement strand
CCACCCTCCAATCATTGGCTTTTAAACTCAATAATTATTCCTCAACATATGTGCATGGTTTCTCCAATACCTCTAATGACCTATCCCAAAATTCCAAGAGTATAAAACCATCCTCCATGGTCATTAATACATGTTATAAGCACCCATCAACTTAAACAATTGCACCCTTGTAAAATCTTTCAAAACCATCACATGTGTGCTAAAACTGACCTCGAGAAGCATGTCTTCATCATCACACCAAGTAGTTCAAAAAAAATAAAACAAAGGTGATAGGGTATTGCAAGCCTTCATCATCACACCATGTACTCCCCTAGCTAGGTGAAAATACTTTCAAAGCAACGAAAAGATAGCACTCCCTCTTTGCACGAAATGGAATCTCTGGAACTCTAATTGATTGAATAATTTAGTGCAACATGTCTATTAAGTAGCTTATAAAAAATACTTAAGTTACTAATTTCTTTGGCACATGAACATTCTTGTATCCATCTTGTAATCACTAAGCAAGCCATCTAAACTTCTAGCGAGTTGAAGTAGAGGGTAAGAATGATACCCTTCCCTTTCCTCTCTTCACTCAAAATTAGATTTGAGATATTATTTTATATTTGGATCAAATTCAAGAACAAAAACCTTTCATTTCCTCCAATCACTAAAGGATATACATGTGATTTTGAAGACCACTTATCCTCAACAAACTTCACCAATTCTCACCACTTTCTTCCAATCTGTTGGAATGCAAATCCAGTGCGTCAACTTCACTTACAGGCTGCAAATCCAACTCTATTGTAGTATTGGAATCAATAGCCAATCCCTCCAAAGATTGTCTCCCAAGTATCACTCTCCTCCATCACAGCACTACTCAACCCATCTTCTGTAAAAATAGAGGGCTCATCAATCGAATAATTTAGTGCAACATAGCTAGAAAATAACTTATGAGAAATATTTCCCATAATTGAAGTAATAGGTTCTTGTACATGATCGTAACTGTCATATAATCTCTGAGTAATCCTTCTTGACTTTGATCCAGGTGGATATTGGTGGCAACCCTCCTATTCCACTTGGAACCCAACATTGTCTCTTTCAATTTTTCAGTTTCCTTAATTATTGCATAATTTACTATTTTGGTAGTTTTTTGGGGTCCTAAACTTCCGTAGCCATTTTGAGGCCTTAAAAGACATATTTGGGAAAACCATGGAAACATGAGTTAAGGACTCATGATTACATTCAAAAGTTGTAGTCCTCAGATAGATATTTCTAACGAGATATTGTGCACATCAAAAGGAGATCATACGCCAAAGTTACAACCCGTAAAGTTGATGTACGAATTTACCCAAACCAGACCCAGATATTTCTAACGAGGTATTGTGCGCATCAAAAGGAGATTGTATGCCAAAGTTACAACCAGTGAAGTTGATGTACCAATTTACCCAAATAGGGCCCATAGTTTTGGTGCTTCATCTCCTAGGGTTAATTTTTTCGATGTTTAGGGTTTTTCATTGTTTGTCAATAACAAATAGGCCTTCGAGCCTCATTATAACACAATTCAGAGGCATGCAGCTAGCACATCTCTTCTAAGAGATAAGCTACAATCACCTAAGCTAGTTTATTTCCATTTTGTTTGTAAGCATATTTTAATATTTAATATTAATGAAATGAAGTGTTATTTTTGTTTTGTCTTTGTATTTATGGTTATATCTATTGTTTGTTGCATTCTTATTTAAGTTCAATTCAGTTGTATTAGAGCGTTCTACTCTTTATCTACTTTTCTTTGCATGTCCCCAATGAGGTTGGGATATAAGGAGTTAGGTCATAAACTGGTCGAACCTTTGCAAGACCAGCCTTGAAAATCTCAATGGCCTCCCATGGCAGAACATAATAAAGATGAGGGGCCAACAGATCCTTTCAAAATCTTGCTAGAAGAACCCCACGAGTGATAGAGGAATGCGATGATGGTCAACTTTGCCAGAATCCTTCAGGGACTACCCAAAGGCGACGCACCTTCTTCTAGTAGCCACTCTGGAAGTACCACACTCTTTCAAATACAAGTTAATTTTGACATCCCAATTATTGAAGGACAGATAGATGCGTACGTCGTAGATAAATGGTTAAATCTTAGAGAAGGATATTTTTCTATTCATGATTTTTCCAGCTGGGAAAAGATTACTTATGCACTTCTCAAAGTTGACCCCCACGTCAAGGACTAGTGGGAAACCTACTGTGAGAAGAAGGATGAAAGTACACCCTCACTACTTTTAGACGCACCCACTTGGAATTCATTCCAGGATGCCATCAAGAAGAAGTACTACGCTGTTGGAAGCTATGAGGACAAATACATAAATTGGACCCACCTTAGCCAGCCCTGAATATACTAAGGCATTTAGTATTTTCTCTTTTGCCTCTGAAACAACCCTTGTTGCTATTCTGTTACAGAAAAATGAATATTCCCATGACCAACCCATAGCCTTTTTCAGCAAGGTTATGAGAGATGTTGAGCTTAAGTATGAAATCATTGAGAAGCGAGCCTATGCCCTCATTCAAGCCTTGAAATCATTCAGAATGTATGTCTTACATTCACCTATTACTGCTTATGTCCCTAATAGTGCTGTGAAAATTGTCCTAACCCAACCAGACACTGATGGGAAAAGAGGTATATGGATCGCTCAAATTCTAGAGTTTTATCTAACTATCAAGACTACCAAGCTAGTAAAAGGTCAAGGATTAGCCAAGCTTCTAGCTGAATCTAACTGCAAAGTACTTGGAATCAATTCTATTTCAGAAATACATGGGAAGAATACACAAGAACCTTCTCTCCTTGTACAAGGGAAGAATCCACAAGAACCTTCTATCCTTGCAGAAGGGAAGAATCCACAAGAACCTTCCCTTCATCCTAAAGGGGAGAATCGACTAGAATTTCTACCTTCAGAGCAGATCAGTCCTATACACATTGATGAAAAATTATTTTTGTAAAACTGGTATCAAGATACTGTAAATTTCTTGATTC
This sequence comes from Pinus taeda, assembly GCA_000404065.3. Taxonomy (NCBI): domain Eukaryota; kingdom Viridiplantae; phylum Streptophyta; class Pinopsida; order Pinales; family Pinaceae; genus Pinus; species Pinus taeda. The sequence continues at coordinate 9,081 of APFE031035866.1, read as the reverse complement.
ATTTTGAGTGTCGAGCATCATTCTCTAAAACCCACTGTAAAACCCTTAAGTTAAAATCATCAAGTACTGCATTATAAATGCAAATTTATACTAGGAAGATCCACTGAATATTTTGTTATTATGTTTAACGGAATTACAAACTCAAGGAATCATTGATCAGTTTCATACAGGATTTTGTGGGGGACATTACGCTTGGAGAGAAACAACATACAAGATTCTGAGGGGAGGATTTTATTGGCCCACATTGTTCTTACAAGTAGGGTCAAAGGTCAGAGGTTGTGTTGCTTATCAAATGTTTGCTGGTAAACAAAAAATAGCAGCTCTTCCACTCGTTCCATCAATAGTTTCAACACCTTTTTCTCAATGGGGATTAGATTTTGTTGGAGAGATTCACCCCACTTCAAGTAATCAAAATAGATGGATCCTCACTACAACATACTACTTTACTAAATGGGTTGAAGCAATTCCAGTCAGAAATGTTATTGATTCAGTAGTAATTAAGTTTATTGAGGGGAATATCTTATCTACATTTGGTTTCCCAACTCAAATTGTTACTGATAATGCAATAGCTTTTTCTAGTGTTAAAATGATTGACTTTTTCCAGAAATATCACATTTTATTACATCATTCAACTCCATACTAACCTCAAGGTAATGGCCTTGGAGAGTCATCGAACAAAAGTCTGGTAAAGGTAATAAAAAATACTCTAGCTGATCATAAAGAAGAGTTGGGATTCACATTTGATTTATGCAGTATGGGCAAACAGAATTACTCCAAAGAGATCAACTGGAAAATCTCCATTTCAATTAGTTTATGGGAAAGACGCAATTTTCCCTACCAATTTGGCCTTCCCTGTTTTAAAATTATTTTACAAATGAACCTGATGATTTTTCAAGAAGAATAAATCAGATTATTGAAGTTAATGAAAACAGAGATGAATTTCCATACAAATCGAATAAATATCAGAATAAGATGAAGGCCCTGTTTGACAGAAGAGCCACGAAAGGGTCTTTAAGGAAGGTGATCTAGTTCTAAGATGGGATGCCAGGAGAGAAGAGAAAGGAAAGCATGGAAAATTTGAAAATATATGGTTTGGACCTTTAGCAATTGCTGAAGTGAAGGGTAACAACACTTTTTTGCTACAGAATCTTAAGGGACTATATTCCACTTATCCCGTAAATGGAAGGTTTCTCAAACATTACATTCAATACTAAGAAGTTGAAATAGTTTTCATTATAAATACTCCGGTTTTCTTTTACCTTTCAAGATGTCAGTGTGATTTTCTTTACAGCAAGGATTCCATAGCCCGATGAGAAGGCACATGGATCTGCAGTTTCTATGCATTCTACAGGAGAAAGCAATCCCCATTTGGAGCCAATGTTGTAGCATTTTTGAGTTTTGATAAGATAGAATAAATTAGTCAAAAAATAAATATATAATGTTTGAAAAATGTTAAGTTAGGATATGGACATAACAATGTTGAAAAAAATGTTAGTGAAAAAAACCCTGATGCTGATGTCCATATCAAAGAAAATGTTCGGTTAGATGTCCTAAAAAATCAAGACAAAAAGAAAGTGTTAGGTTAGAAAGAAAAGAAAACAAATAAAATCTGAAAGTGAGCAAGTCTAAATGCCACTACTATTGTTTCTACCAAATAATGGTTGTGTGCAGCTTGTCATAAATTCCACAACCAATGACAGTCAAGCTAGCTTCATGATTTAAATTTGATGTTATAGTTAGAGAATAAAGATCTGGCCAAACTATTTAATCTTGGTAGATCAGTACTTAGGTAGAGAATAATAAGTTGCTCATCAGTTTAATATAAGCCCTTGGAGGTTATAAGGTTAGAATTAGATAGTTTGCTTTTGTAAAATAAAAAGAAAGGAAAAGGGTTTGCTAGCTTAAATGCACCCATTAGGTGAAGATAAAATGAAATGATAAGTAAAGGGTAAGTAGAGAAAGGTTGTAGAAGTATGATGACTGATTGGACAAAATGTACATCTATCATGTTTTATTATATATTTCTATGTCCATGATGCAATTACACAAAGCAAATGAAGGCCTACAAGATTAATTAATAACGTCCCTCATCCTCATTCATCCCTATGTTTACTAATTTCCCCTTCCACCTTCATGCAGTTCATATTCATCCATTTTCTATAAAAAAACCCCTTTTCCTAAGGTCAAAATCCTTTTTCCCTAGAAAAAGTAAAAACCCCATGCTAAATCCCCTTTTACCGAAAAACCCACAAAAGGTTGTTTAGCCTAAGTATTGAAATATATATTTGAAGGCAAATAACCCATTAAAAAGCATTATACTTGGTCTATTTTCCCTTTCCGCTCATTTCATATTAACACTAATTTAATGTATGAAATCCCTAAAAAAGTCCTCTCCCATATATATTAAATCCACTTATTAAAATACCCGAAACTCTTAGTTTTATTATAAAAACTATATATTTAATAAAACATCGCATCGAGGAATCACAAGCCTTTCAATGTGCATGCAACCTCCACCGTTGCGATCTCTGATACGCGATGGGAACCCAGACCCCATGTGGTATTAAGTATGTTTTATTTTCGTGTCACGTTTGGCCCCTATCACATTCCTTTGCGATGGACCTTTCCTTCGTTAAATTGCAATCTCTCATATGTGATAGGAGCCCGGACCCGACGCTATTTATCTGCTCGCATTCATATTTTTTCAAATCCGCCATACCGTGTTTTTCGAAGGTTTTCTTCGTTAAATTGTTTATATGATTTAAACAAAAAACACAACAGAATTAAGGTGGTGTTTGGACCATAATTCATAGGCAAGATTTTTATGCCTGGTGTCAACCTCATTTGGGAAAATGAGCAACTAAACCCCTTTAGGGGAAGAATGATCAAAGTGGGAGTAGTTAAATCCCTTTACCATTGGTTTCAAAGGGGAATAATGATCATCTATTAGCACCTCAAAGTGAAGAGGAGAATGATAATTCATTGGCACTTCAATGTGTACATCATTTGGCACTTCAATTGGCACTTAAAGTAAGGCATATAAACATGAAAAAGACTTCATGTGTACATCATTTTACAGTCTCTTAGGGAAATATCTATCTTATTACCAATTCTCACCACTTTCTTCCAATATGTTGGAATGCAAATCCAGTGCGTCAACTTCACTTATAGGCTGCAAATCCAACTCTATTGTAGTATTGGAATCAATAACCAATCCCTCCAAAGCTTGTCTCCCATGTATCACTCTCCTCCTTCACAGCACCACTCAACCCATCTTCTGTAAAAATAGAGGGCTCATCAATCGAATAATTTAGTGCAACATAGCTAGAAAATAACTTATGAGAAATATTTTCCATAATTGAAGTAATAGGTTCTTTTACATGATCGTAACTGTCATATAATCTCTGAGTAATCCTTCTTGACTTTGATCCAGGTGGATATTGGTGGCAACCCTCCTATTCCACTTGGAACCCAACATTGCCTCTTTCAATTTTTCAGTTTCCTTAATTGTTTCATAATTTACTATTTTGGTAGTTTTTTGGGGTCCTAAACTTCCGTAGCCATTTTGAGGCCTTAAACGACATTTTTTGGGAAAGCCATGAAAACATGAGTTAAGGACTCATGATTACATTCAAAAGTTGTAGTCCTCTGATAGATATTTCTAACGAGGCATTGTGCACATCAAAAGGAGATCATACGCCAAAGTTACAACCCGTGAAGTTGATGTACCAATTTACCCAAACCAGGCCCAGATATTTCTAACGAGGTATTGTGCGCATCAAAAGGAGATTGTATGCCAAAGTTACAACCCGTGAAGTTGATGTACCAATTTACCCAAATAGGGCCCATAGTTTTGGTGCTTCATCTCCTAGGGTTAATTTTTTCGATGTTTAGGGTTTTTCATTGTTTTTCAATAACAAATAGGCCTTCGAGCCTCATTATAACACAATTCAGAGGCATGCAGTTAGCACATCTCTTCTAAGAGATAAGCTACAATCACCTAAGCTAGTTTATTTCCATTTTGTTTGTAAGCATATTTAAATATTTAATATTAATGAAATGAAGTGTTATTTTTGTTGTGTCTTTGTATTTATGGTTATATCTATTGTTTGTTGCATTCTTATTTAAGTTCAAATTAGTGGTATTAGAGCGTTGTACTCTTTATCTACTTTTCTTTGCATGTCCCCAATGAGGTTGGGATATAAGGAGTTAGGTCATAAACTGGTCAAACCTTTGCAAGACCAGCCTTGAAAATCTCAACGGCCTCCCATGGTAGAACATAATAAAGATGAGGGGCCAACAGATCCTATCAAAATCTTGCTCGAAGAAGCCCACGAGTGATAGAGGAATGCGATGATGGTCAAATTTTCTAGAATCCTTTAGGGACTACGCAAAGGCGACGCACCTTCTTCCAGTAGCCACTCTGGAAGTACCACACTCTTTCAAATACAAGTTAATTTTGACATCCCAATTATTGAAGGTCAGATAGATGTGTACGTCGTAGATAAATGGTTAAATCTTAGAGAAGGATATTTTTCTTTTCATGATTTTTCCAGCTGGGAAAATATTACTTATGCTCTTCTCAAAGTTGCCCCCCACGTCAAGGACTAGTGGGAAACCTACTGTGAGAAGAAGGATGAAAGTACACCCTCACTAGTTTCAGACACACCCACTTGGAATTCATTCCAGGATGCCATCAAGAAGAAGTACTACCCTGTTGGAAGCTATGAGGACAAATACATAAATTGGACCCACCTTAGCCAGCCCTGACTATACTAAGTGACGCAGGTCTAGGCCTGCAATACCCATAATCTTTCCCTCATTTTTTCATATAAACATACATCTCATCATCTTCCAAATTTTATACCTCAATGCCCGGCAAACTTGCCCACTACTATCATCATCCTATGATTTAAAATCAGGACCCAACAATCATTACAAAAAGAAAACTTATGATCATTCAAACCAAATCAGACATTCAATGCTTTCACAAGCAATCTTAATACTTCTCATTCACATATGGCTTGATTCAAGAATGCGCCCTTAATTTTCTGATTCGACCAAAATTCAAATGCCAAATAACACAATATGGTCACTCTTCTCTCATTTTATGGCCAACCAATCCATATTGAGTTTTCTCAATAATACATGGTCTTCAGTTCAACATCTGAAATCAAATCTTTGACTTGGTAAAAATATACATGTCCCCTTTAATACTTTCCAAATTGGATTTATTAAACCAACAAATTTGTGCATTTATTTCCAGCTATGGTAAATTACAATATTCTGGTTTTGTTACACATCGAATGTCAACAACAACTGCCAGACTTTAATTTACCTTCACATTTCAGAACACGCCTTAGATTCTGGATCTCAGCATTCGATTTATGAGATTGATATTATTTCAAAAGACAATTAGTTGTAATAAATCATACCTGGGCTATGCAGCTTTAAAACAATTGCATCAATTATCATATTGACTGTAATTTTTTCTTTATGATTCCTTCTCCTAACTGCGCCTTGGAAAGCCTTTACAGTCCATTCATGCCTTAGAATTCTGCCAATTCTTCTATCTCGAATTATATACCTTGTGTCTTTAATAGGTTAGGAACAAATCTGACTATATCACGGATTCTACAAACCGATTTAACCATAGAACTATTGTTACAAAATCATACTTCCGCAATCCAATTTTACTCACAGATCGACTGAATATGAATGTATACCTTTAAGTTCTTTTGTTGTTGCATAGTACCTCCTCTATCTCTGCTAGGATTGCAGTTGCTCCATTCTATAAAACGTTAACACATTATAATTATCATTGCATACAACAATTCGTTTATATTTTCAAAAATGATTTCACCATTCCAGAAAATAAATTGCCATAGTCGTGGAATCAATCTCCTCTTGGTTGATATTCGAACCAATCCTTTCTCTCAGATGATCGATTTTTCTCCGTCCTCTGTTCAAATGTTGACTTGGGTTCTGTGCCATCCTATTTTGTTCAACGCTGTAAGTCAACCATTTCTAAGCCTACAGCATAGACTTCAATCATAATTTCAATACAGAAAACACCCAATTGCTCCAATCGGTTTTTATATGCATCGATTTCTTTCAACAATTAATCCAAATTAATTATTGCAATATCCAACATTCAATGTCATTCAACCAACAGCGCCATGCACCCATACCATAACTTGTAACTTCAGGGAAAAGCGTTGTTCTATTTCCATTCTTGTGTTGGATACAAACTAGAGATTGATTTAAAATAGCCATTCACAAATAAGTTCACACAGTAACAATTGTTATATAAATATCGATCTGTTTATTGCACACTTCCTTTAATCGAGTCTCCCATAGTAGATACTTCAATTCGAGCATATGCATTTAACTAGAATCCACACACAACTTTTCTTGTTATTCTTCACAAATTGGCATATCACTTTTCACAATTCACATACATAATTTACTCCAAAATCTCACTTCAGAAATCGAATATAAAGTTCCTCAACCCATCAATCAAAATATATAATACGGAGCAATATTTCATATAAACAAAATGAGGCTACTTACAAATCTGAACAAATCTGCATGTGGAACCTTCAAATTCAAACTCTGGCTCAAGAAATCTAAGTTCCTTTTTCAAAAAGGCAATCACAATTTTCCTCAACCTCCTCTGCAATTGTCACCAAATCACTTTCTTTCCCTTCAGTGGAAAGAGCCATTTTCTATTATGATCTTCCTGCTCTTGCAGCCATTCCTCTAGTACCTGCAATTGCACTTTCATTACTGCAATCTCTCTTTCCCTGACTTCTGCAGTCATCTCATTTTTGTGGCATTCCTCTAAACCTCTTCTTTGATCCTCCATGATCATCTTCTCCATGAGTTTCTTACTCACCACGAGTTGTACTAGCCTCTATGACAACAATCTCTTCTGCTGCCACTTACCTCACCAAGCTCTCCTCACTCAGTCTTTTGGTAAATACTTGGTTCACTGCCTCTGGAACCTTTCAAGCACTCTCTCCGCTCTCTTCAGGCTATCTCTTCAACTCACCTTCTTCTTCAGGAAACTGCAATTGTCCTCCTTATTCAGCCTTTAGTTGAATGCCAGTTTCACTGCCATCATCTTCTCTGCAACCATAAACTGCATTTACAAATTTCAAATCAGAAAAATCATCTTACCTCCTAAGATCTTGCATGATCTTTTCCTCCCTGCAATCCTGTTCACTTGTGTAGTTTTCATATCAAATTTAAAACTCTTATCTTCCTTTCATCATTCATCATACAGTAAAAAATACATTTCAGTTCTCATTCAGAAAATAAATATTTCAACAGAGCATTCCGGCTCTGTAACCAAAAATGACACAGGGCTAGGCCTGCAATACCCAGAATCTTTCCCTCATTTATGCATATAAACATACATCTCATCATCTTCCAAATTTTTACCTTAATGCCTGGCAAACTCGCCCACTACTATCTTCATCCTATGATTTAAAATCAGGACACAACAATCATTACACAAAGAAAACTTATCATCATTCAAACCAAATCAAACATTTAATGCTTTCACAAGCAATCTTAATACTTCTCATTCACATATGGCTTGATTCAAGAATGAGCCCTTACTTTTTTTATTCGACCAGAATTCAAATGCCAAATAACACATTATGGTCACTCTTCTCTCATTCTATGGCCAATCGATCCATATTCAGTTTTCTCAATAATACATGGTCTTCAGTTCAACATCTGAAATCAAATCTTGGACTTGGTAAAAATATACCTGTCCCCTTTAATACTTTCCAAATTGGATTTATTAAACCAACACATTTGTGCATTTATTTCCAGCTATGGTAAATTACAATATTCTGGTTTTGTTACACATCGAATGTCAACAACAACTGCCACACTTTAATTTAGCTTCACATTTCAGAATGCGCCTTAGATTTTGGATCTCAGCATTCAATTTATGAGATTGATATTATTTCAAAAGACCATTAGTTGTAATGAACCATACCTGGGCTATGCAGCTTTAAGCCAATTGCATCAATTATCATATTGACAGTAATTTTTTCTTTATGATTCCTTCTCCTAACTGCGCCTTGGAACGCCTTTACAGTCCATTCATGCCTTAGAATTCCGCCTATTCTTCTATCTCGAATTATATACCTTGTGTCTTTAATAGGTTACGAACAAATTTGATTATATCATAGATTCTACAAACCGATTTAACCATAAAACTACTGTGACAAACTCATACTTCCGCAATCCAATTTTACTCACAGATCGACTGAATATGAATGTATACCTTTAAGTTATTTTTCTGTTGCATAGTACCTCCTCTATCTCTGCTAGGATTGCAGTCGCTCCATTCTGTAAAATGTTAACACATTAAAAGTATCAGTGCATACAACAGTTCGTTTAGATTTTCAAAAATGATTTCACCATTCCGGAAAATGAATTGCCACAGCCGTGGAATCAATATCCTCTTGGTTGATATTCGAACCAATCCTTTCTCTGAGATGATCGATTTTTCTCCGTCCTTTGTTCAAATGTTGACTTGGGTTCTGTGCCATCCTATTTTGTTCAACGCTGTAAGTCGACCACTTCTAAGCCTGCAACATAGACTTCAATCATAATTTCAATACAGCAAACACCCAATTGCTCCAATCGGTTTTTATATGCATCGATTTCTTTCAACAATTAATCCAAATTAATTACTGCAATATCCAACATTCAATGTCATTCAACCAACAGCGCCATGCACCCGTGCCATAACTTGTAACTTTAGGGAAAAGCGATGTTCTATTTCCATTCTGGTGCTGGATACAAACTACAGATCGATTTAAAATAGCCATTCAGAAATAAGTTCACACAGTAACAATTGTTATATAAATATCGATCTGTTTATTGCGCACTTCCTTTAATCGAGTCTCCCATAGTAGATACTTCAATTCGAGCATATGCATTTAACCAGAATCCACACACAACGTTTCTTCTTATTCTTCACAAATTGGCATATCACTTTTCACAATTCACATACATAATTTACTCCAAAATGTCACTTCAGAAATCGAATATAAA
>APFE031035862.1:0-15984 GCA_000404065.3 Pinus taeda | reverse complement strand
TATGGGGAGTGAAGTGAAAGGATGCACCTGAGTCAATCAACCATGCCTCATGATCTACATGTGTATTTGAAGAAGCCAAGTACACATCCCCACCTTCATCTGAGGTGGTTTTCACCATTGCAGAAGGAGCATCATCAAATCCATTTCATTTGTCACGAGTTTTAGATTTGCAGTCGCTTTTGTAGTGCCCTTCCTTTCCGCATTTCTAGCACACCACCTTTACGGGTTTTCCTAGAGATTTAGATCTCCCTCCAGATTTAGATCTCCCACTCGATGACTTATTTTTGTTTCTATTCTGGGACCATCCTCGTACAGACAAGGCATCACCATTCTGGCTCTCCATATTTTTCGATCTCATCTCTTCCGTCAGCAAGAATGAGACTATTTCATCAAACTGCAAGGCAGTTGCATTGCTACCTATTGCAAAAACCAAACTATCCCACGAATCTGGTAGAGAACACAATAAACTAATGCACTTATCTTCATCTGAAATTTTGATATCAATAGACGATAACTGACTTAGCACAGTATTAAACGCATTTATATGCTCTGTCATCGAGTCTCCATCTTTCATCCTCAGGTTATACAACTTTTTTCGTAGGAACAGTTTATTCACCATAGACTTAGATTGGTACAAAGTGCCTAACATGTCCCACAAAGCCTTCACTGTAGCTTCCCCTAATACATTTAGCAATACTGAATTTGAGACACACAATTGTATTGTGCTCTTTGCCTTCCGATCCAACTTCTTCCATTCTTCATCAGACACTCCCGTTGGTTAGTACCTGGATCTATCACGATCCACTGATCTTTATCCACCAACAGATCTTCCATCTTGAATTTACACAACTCAATACTCTAAACATTAAATTTCTCGATCTCTATCTTTCCACTGCTCACCATCTTCTTTCACCACTAAAATCAATCTCGCAGATCTTCCATTGAACAAGGTCTACCACAGGCCCGAGGAAAACCCCTCGGCAACAAAGGCTTCCCCTTGAAGCCAAAGCAACTCTGATACTCAATATAGGTTTTAACCCCATACATTAATTACCTGCATACAAATTCTAAAACACAAAAAATAAAAAATGTGAGAGCATAACACATAAAACACATATACACAGAGATTTTCCCCTGGATCCTAAAACTGGGACTAACAGCTCGATTTTTCATTATATTCCTTTCAATGTTATAATACATATTTATACATGCCGAAGCATCCAATACCATGGACTGAAAACCATCACATCCATAAGCATGGACCGAAAAATCATGCACAAAACCATAGGTAGGTCCGCCCATCCTAACATAGGGTCCAAAACCAAAATTTTCCAAGGCTATACCCCAGACCCCCTATGACTCCACCCGCTACGCAATCGGTGCAACGAAGGGGGGCTCCACTCCCCTTCTAACCCCCTGGTTAACTACGTGGGCTAGTCGTGGAAAGAATATAACACAACCCAACATACAAGTAGATAAGTACCACAATCATTAGATGTTTTGATGAAAACATTGTTAATGCCAATGACTTGATCACATTTAAGATTAAGCATATGGAACTTTTCATGGGTAAATAATCCAGTTGAATTAGTAGGAGGGATTCATTGAACATTTGTAACATGTTCCTCCTGACCTATGAAATATTGACAATTAAAAAAATCATGAACAATGGATTCAATATTTTTATCTTCTAATTGGGACACCACACCATCCTGTATCTAATTGTAGTTAAAGCCAACATGTTAAATATCTAAGGGATTGAAAGAAACTGCTAGCATAAAATGCTCATCAAACACATATGAGTACAATGAATTGTGTGTCAAAGGTGAGGAAAGATGAAAATAATTAGGAGTAGAAACATAAGTTACAATTGAATCTTATTCAAAATTCAAATTTTGCACACTCATTTAAGCTTTCAACAACAATGCATCATCATGCATGTTATGCTCTGTAGGATCATTTGAAAATCCACTTTCACCCACAACAATGCCTTAGTGATAGAAGGGGAGTGTGTGTAAGGGAATATCATGACGAGGATGAAGATTGATTGAATCAACATAAATTTCGTCAGAATAATGGTCAAAGAATGACATACTAATGTAATTTTCTTATTGGTATTTTTCTTCTTCAATAAGGTATATTAAATCTTCAAAAGTCTAACCGTTTGATTCTTCTAGTTTTGCATCTAGAGATGTATGGATAAGAGGAATTTAGGGAGAATCTCGATTTGAAATATTATCCCAATCCAAAATTGGAATTTGCAAACAATTAGATCAAAGCCTTGCAAATCTAAGTCTTCATGAGGAAGAAAATAATCATCTAATGTACTTGGTCACTCATCACTACTTATATCAGCAGAAACATGAATGCCATGATCATGGTTGTCTAAGGTTTCAACTTGAGTAAGGATTTTTAGATCATTTGACTAGTTATGAGGATCAAAAGATGATTGATCATCATTTTTACATGGAGGAATCTGAAAGAGGGAAGTAATATGGAAAGTGTCTTCAACCTTTTGCTCCTCTACCTGTGAGATATAGCCACCTTGTACTTGATCACCATGTGAACCAAAAAACTAAGAATCAAAATTATTTGGAGCAATTACTAGTGGAGAAGATTGATTAAGAGAATCGAGATATAAAGGGACATGAGTTGCAAATGATAGAGGATGAAAAGTATCCCTTGAAGAAAAACTACTTTCCATTGAATCAGATTCAAGATTAAGATTATACATATTAGTGTTATCTTGAAGAATCAAGGGATCAACCTTCACATTAGATTTAATGGAATTATGAGAAACATTAAATGTTCTTTTAATAAAGATTGGTTCATGGAAAGAAGATGAATGTAGGAGAAATAGATCAACACTTTGGTTTTCATATTTCACAACTCCAACCTTGGCATGAGGAACCATTTTTTTTGGTAATTAGAAAGTAGGACAAGGAATAAAAATAGTAATAGATTCCTCCTATAAGAATGGAGGTGCCTCATGATTGAGAAAAGTTGGAAGAGAAAAATCAATAGGAGAATCTGATTCAAATTGTTTCACCGAGATTGGAACCAAACACTGAAAATTCTCACTCATGAAATCCCAATTGACATCTTCTTTGGAAAATTCATAGAAAAGGTGAAGAAACCAATCAAATAAATACTTTAATGTTCCATTGGATTTCATTCTAAGTTGATTAATCCTTTTATATACATATTTATAATAATACATATTAGAATCTTCACGAAACTTCTTAACAAGTTCCTCAAATCAATGAATAGAAGTAGTTGGTAATGTGTGAAACCAATGCTTGACAAAAAATTCAAGTGTGAGGTTGAACAATCTAGCCATGACATCCTTACAATTTATTCCAGTAGAAAGACAAAAATGAAAAAAATGAATCATATGTTCAAGCATTGTTAGTTCACCTTCCCATCGAATTTAAATTGAGACAAGCCATGAATAATTTCCACGGGGATTGTAAGATCAATTTATTTAGAAAAACATAATAGGATTAAGATTTGGGAATGAGCCATTTCAGGTTGAAGATTTAAAATAGACTCATTGGGCTCAGCTTGTCATATGGCCCTCCTTCTAGCACCAATTGTTGATGGTGCTAGACATACTCCAACATAAGGGCTCTCGTTGGTATGAAGTCCCAACTAGACCTCACAACATTTCGACTAGGATCCCCTTCCAGATAATAGGCCCAGTCACTATAAGTTAAAGGTTTCCTTTGGTTGCAATAAACAACATAAGGGAGTATGCATGTAAACTTTGAAACAAGCAAGTAAGTTGACACTGTGAAGCATACAATTGCAATGCATATAAGGTACTTTCATGGATGGTAAGGGAGAAAGTAAGATTTTCGAATAAAACTAATAGTACTGTCCTAATAAAGACACACACGAGCATAGACGGAATTTTTAATTAACATGAAAAATTGTTCACAAAGTAACAATGATCATAAAAGTAAGTAAAAACACACATTCAACAGGATGCAAACCAAAACCAATGAAATAGTACATTTTATTTAGTTCATATGAACACAAACATATACCGCAAATGAAAATAATAGTCTTACAAATTCCATAATGTGTGCATGAAAGTTTGTTGGTTATGAGAGCTTCAAATATTAAGTGCAAGTTTCAAGATACACAATTACAACAATTCAACACTAGCCCAACAATGGAACATTAAGTCACCACTTTCTCCTCCAGAGAATGATCTTCTCTCCTATGCCAACCTAGAGAAGCCAAGGTGAAAAGTCATTTTCAAGAGAGATGAGGGTTTATTTATAACAAATGAGGTGACTATTCAACTCCCATATGACTATTCACCTCCCATATGACTCTTCACCTCCCTCATGATTCTTGAGATCCCATATGAATTTTGAGCTTCTATGTGATCTTCGAGCTCCTACATGACTGTAGGACTTCCTAGTGACTTTCCACATTCCATTTGTGACCCTTGGGATTCCAAACATTATACATTTTTCTCTTTTTTGGAAATACAAAATTACATTCCAAAAATTGTTGCAAAATACATGGACAACATAATACTTTTTTTATGACACTTTGAGAAGCCATGAGTTGGCGACTATGACATTAGGCTACATTATAATGTATTAGGTTCCAATTTCTCCTCTTTGTTGCTCTGTCTTCAATCCTTAATGATAGATCTAGATTTTACTTCATCTTCACCCTCTAAAGGGTCATGATAAGCATTAGAACCTTCTAAGTCAAGATGAGTTGCCATCTCTATATCTGGGTTCCAGATTCCTTTACTCCTACATGATAGCACCTTTGTGTCTCATCTCCAAAACTGTCCTTCTCATAACCTCTTCTTGATGACCTCCTTAAGAATCATCCTACCATGATAGGTTGATCACACCTACAAATGGCATTCATGCATGACATGACAACATCAGTCCTGAAATCACCTATCCTATCTTATACAAATTCTATCTATGGTGGGATAATGTGCATGGTTAGGAGGCAGGGAGCGAGGGCCTGGAAACTCTGATTGCATAGTGCGCAATAAGAAGCGAGAGGCAAGAAATGATTTGTGCATTGGGAAAGTACAAGAGGCAAGGATATCAATCCTAGGTGTTGTAACTTTGTAGTGCAAAGTGGATGAGCACGAAGCTATATGAATTGTGTAGTTTACTTTTGCATGGGTCTAGAGATGACCCACTATCTGCTGAGACTGCACAATTCACAATACAAGGCAGGATTGATCAAGGACTATTCAGTGCGAAAGTTTAGGAGACAAGAATGAAAATATTGAACACTATGATTGTGCAATGCACAATGATTGATGAGGAGGATATAGCTATTACGTGAGGGCTGCAAGGGCTTAAGAATGACCTTACTTTCCACTATGACAATGCAATGTGCAATGAAGACAAGAATGATCAAGGATTGTGCAATGGGTAAGTGTAAGTAGCAAGGTTGACGGCCTGAGTTATAAATTTGTTCAATGTGCAGTTGAAGGAGGTTGTCCTCTAAGATTATACAATGCACAATTACAAGAGATAAGGACTTCATCATTGTGGCTTATAAATGCACAGCGTTCTCATCACCTAGCTAGAAGTTGAATGTGCTCATGAGTTGCGCAGGATGTGAGGATACGGAAGAACTCGAAAATTGGCTATGTGCGAGATCAATGAGAAAATAGAATAAAATCATGTGATAGGTCTTGAACATGATCACACACATATATATGCCAATGTATATAGCAAGAAGATACACAGTACCGAAAACGAACATGCATATAGCAAGACGATAATAGAGTGACACTTATCTCCAAGTGTGACACTTAATATGTACCTTTACAAGACAAGTGTTGACTACAGCTAAAAGGTGCACTATGGCAGAAGAATGTGTCCAACACATGTTCTACTGATAAATAACATCAACTGGTACAAGAGAGTGCCTTGGCGCTGCCTCTAGATGGTTTTCCATGGTTCTCCTAAGATATATCAAAACAAGCAAAAGCGACACTTGCAAGATTAAAAGCGACACATGCAAACACAAGAAAAAAACAGGTGACACATGAAAGAATTAAAACTAGAAAAAATGACAATTGCAAAATATAGAGCAAGTAAAAATGACACATGTAAGAGAAAAAGGAAGCAAAAGTGACACCTACAAAAGAAAAATTACAGTTGGGAAACTCACCTAGAAGATGGGGCATTTACAACCATGAGTGAGAGAATTCTCCTTATATTCCAAGAGTGCATAGAGCTCAAAAGAAAAATATGAATATGAAGATGAGCTCTAGACTATACTCTTTATACAGGGAAAGAAAACATGCAATTACGGTTAAGATTGGTGAGTGCGCTTAGTGCATGTCGGAAAACTAGGAGCCAAGACTGAATTGACTGACTTGAAGAAGTACAATCTCGCTGTCAAAAAAGTTTGCACAATCTCTACCTACAAAGGATTCCCTTACATTGCTGTTGTCCCTAAGGATTACACAATCTCTATCTCTAGGGACTACATAAGCATGGCCCACAAGGACTGCAAAATCACCATCTCTGGAAGTTGCGTAGACGGCGTCATTAGGGATTGAATAGTCAATATCATCAAGGATTGCACAATGAATGTGATCAAGGACTGCACAATGCTTGACTTCCAATGGTACACATTAATAGTTGGGCTTGCTTAAAAGAACTGTGCTATGAGGCATCACGAGCTAATCATATGTAAGAAAGTTGCTTCAACACTCAAAATTATTAAAGGAATACTTAAACACTTGAACAACATGATCGAGCACAACCTTAATGATTTCAAATGAAAGATGGCATGGCCATAAGGAAGGTCCAGAATTTGGTTATAGGAAAAGTTTTGTAGGGTGTGTCCTAGCAACAATGCTTGGCGATTCACTGGAAGAACTCAAAATTCTCTGTTTATGTCTAAATAATATGACAGTCGATTTTTGGCTGGGATCATGGTCATTCTTGGAAATTACGTTGAAGTATGTTAATTTGGGTATTGTTTCATAAATTGCATTGTTTAAGAATGGAAACTCGTTGTATAAGTATTTGCTTTGAAATTGTTAAATGATGAGTTGGTTTTTGAATTATATTTGAAATTGTAATTCCCACGCTACCGTAATCAAGAAGAGATTGAGTGTTAAAGGAAGATTTTAAAGTCGCATTTGAAGGTGTGTTGAAGGGTCTTGGGTTTGTGATTGATCATTGTGATAATTTACATTTGCGTGAGTGGTCATGGATACGAGGATATACGCCTTGGGTTTTAATATGAGAACTTGTACCTGAATTATTATGTTGAAATAAGTGCCTTTATTAAAGAAGAGAATCAAATTCATGAGATCTCATATGTTATAACGTATGCATCTTATAAGGAAACAATGTGAATATTTTGTCAAAGACAATGAGTGCTTAGAGAGAGAATACTTGCTCCGTATATTTTATTATAGTTTTAAAATTGATTGAGTGGTAAATATGTTTTACATATGGGTAAGGATGCTCATGAGATTGATAGATTTATTTGATGATGAAATATATAAGCATGAACGTGGTGTGTGAATACATCGAGTTTGGATGTGCATGAAAAGGTTAATGGTGCCAAGATGACAAATGAATTTGGTGAAAAATATTGTTGTCATATGTTAAAGCTTGGTGAAGATTAAAAAGATTGTGGTCAAAGAGTAAACTAATATAGAATGAATGATCAATTAATTGTTATATTCCATACTAATTGTTATAGTACCCACACAACCTACTCATTATAAAGATGATTTTTCATTGTATAATCAATTTTTCGTTTTGAATTTGTTAAAGATATGTATTCAAAATCTGAATATTTATTAATGAGTTTATTATCCAAATAGATATGTATGAAACTTTTTTAATTAAATAATAAGGTATATACTTAGTTTAAGATTTTATAAAAGTTGTCTAGATCCATCCTAACTATGGATTTACCAAGAGATGAGAGGGATCAAATATATTTTCACTTTAGAAGAGGTTTGAACATTTGATCCCTCTAAGTGTTTGGTAGATCCACAATTAAAATTCATCTCTTTAAAAAGGTTAATATTCCACATAAATACCATGACTTCTCAATATTATGAGTCATTTTTATTTTATTTTTATAAAGTATTTTTATTTTTAACATACATTATGTTACAACATCTCTACCATACCATACTGAGTTGGAAAGTGTTTGTGGACAAAATAAAATCAATTTATTTAAGAGGAAAAAAAATTAGGTTTAAATCACATGAGAATACATTTCTTCATTAAATACTAAAAATAGTAAAAAATATTATTTTATTTAATAAAATAAAATTAATTAACAAATAATATATCTTTACAATCTTAATAATAATTAATTAATCAACTGTGAATGTGAATGCGAGTGTGAGCCAGAAGACGTCTTCCAAGCTCAAAGCCTCGCGGCGTCATGAAGGTTTCGTAGCAACGGGCAGTTCCCTCACTTATCCCTCACTTCTTAAAAACTTAATTAAGCCGACGTTTGGTCGTGAGCTCTAATCTCGTTTTTAAACGATATATTTAATACACATATTTAAACGAGTACATATTAAGAGTGGGGTCTGTTTCTGTCACATAATCCCCAAAAGCTACTTTGGATATATATTATAGCCAAAGCTTTCGCGCGTCTTGGGTATTTGGTCTCTATATTTTTTACATAAATAAAGAAATAGATTTCTTTGTACGATCTATCTGAACTTATATATTTCTTCGTAAGAAAATTCATTGATCAATGGAAACCTCGGCAGAGAAGCAGGAAGAGATTGTTACATTCGTTGAAATAGTTGGGGAATCGACACATAAGGCGCGGCAGTTTTTGGAGGCAACCAATTGGAATCTGGACGAAGCGATACAGTTATTCTATGCTCAGTCTGATAATCATGAATTGCCATCGGCTTCTACTAGTTCTAATTTAACTAATGCTCCAGTAGTGGAAGGGCAAAGCCCTGAGTACAGTGACCATACAGATTTTGTACGCCCACCACTACCAGTTAAGAGGGAAGCATTATACGATGATGAGTATATACGATGATGAGTATATTAATATATTTTTTACTTAGGAGACTGTAATTTCTTTAAAGTTAAACATAGATATTCAATGTTAAGAGAATGTTTTGAAATATGATGATGATGATGATGATTTTTCAAAGAGTTTTTAGAGAATAGAACTTGTGATCTCTCAATAATAGAGGTGCTTAAACAAAATGAACTAGATTAATTGAGCTTACTTTGAACACATATGTGTCAATCACATATTGGCGTTCCTTTACACTGGGCCTTGACTTCTTCAAACTGCTGATCCGATAAGTTCTCCGAACCCGATAAGGCTATAAATGACCCCTATAATATTTCACGTGGCTATAAATGACCCCTATAATATTTCAGATCGGGAACTCAGTTCCGACTGTGTTTTGCACTAATTTTCAGTGTAAAATGGATTTTGGGTTGCGTGACTTAATCTCCATAAAGAATTCCGTTGATGCAATGTTTTGTCTTCCTCTTTAGCAAAATCATCTGGACCGTTGATCCATGTGATCAAACGGCTCCTATGCACTTAATAACTTACTGCATCGCTCTTCTTTTTACTTAGTTTTTTTCCACTAAGTCTTCAGTTTCCCATGGTTTAGCTTCTCCTCTAAGGGTTTCTTCAAAGGTTCCAAGTCTTTTGTTTCCGCCGCTTGACTACTCTTCTGAACTCAACTTCTCGAGCTCTCAACTTCTCTTCCTCTCCAGATTGCCGCTCTGATGTTTCAACTGGATTCAATGGTCACTTATGAATTTTATGAATCGTTCTCCTCTCTGTGCTTCACCACTGACTTTACATGCATAAAATTATTGCAGAATTCCAATTTATAACAATTTCAACACTCGGAATACACTTCTCCAGGGTCAAAACCAAACTTTGAATTTATAAAAATACATAACGATTACAAACTAGGACTCTCTGTCTCTTATACAGGCTTGATCCTCAACTATTCGTGGCCTTTCTTCTTCTTTTCTTCAGGTTGTTGATGTCCACTAGTTCTTCAATCTGTTGCTGGTTTTATTTACTTACTTCAACTTTTCCTTTGGTTACTTGTTGACTTCTATTTTTCTTGTTCCAACTTTTAGTTTGCTTGCTCTTGCTTCAACACTTGCTATGACTCTTATTCTAACTCTTGCTTTTCTTGCTATGTTGACTCTTGCTTTATTTGTTGCCTCCCTATCATTTTTATTCTCTTTCATGACTAAGTCATGACTGTTCAACACTCTCTCCAGCAATTTAACATCTTCGTTCCATGGATTGGATTCTTTTATAGAATTATTTTCTTTCCCCTTTATTTGGTTGTTCACTTGTGCCAAATCTCCTCCATCAATTGCAACAAAACCTGTACTCACAAAACACTTGTTAAGAAAAAAACACAAGGTTGTTGTGTCTTATCTCCCTTTGGCAACAATTCAATTTGCTGCAATGTTTCTTAGCACATCAATATGTTGTTCCGAATTCTCAAAAGAATTCATGAGATTACCTATTAGTCTCTCTTCCACACCATCTGTCCTAATGATGTCTTCTTGCCCTTGTCCACCATACTGAACTTCTTCTTTTGCAATCATACTATCATACTCCAAATTTTCCAGCAAATATTCCAACAATGCAAGTTCCCTTTCATACTTTGCAAGTGTTTCATCACCACTTATGTTTCCTACATTTATACAAAAATTATTAGTTTGGAAATCATAAGGTGTTGAGGTAAAAACATAACCCCACCCCCATTATTGGTTTGTTCACTTCAAATAATGGGGACCATTTCTGTAAATATTTTGGCTAAACACCTTTTAGGATTTTTATTTAGTTGATTATCCTGTTCTTTTGTTAATTTTTCATTTTCTTTGGATTCTTGTTTTGATTGCATTGTTAGAATCGATTTTTATAAGCTTCCCATTGACATTTGTTTCACCTCATTTGGTCAACTGGTTTGAAAATGCTACTCCTTTGAAGTCTCGTCATTTATCTAGCCTCGGTTAAAAATGCAAAAAAAATGTACAATATTGCATTTTGTAAATAAATTAGTTGAATAATGCATTTATTTTAAATCTTAACCCCTAGTTAGTTATTACTAACATTTTCATTTTTCAGCCAAATAATGAAGTATCGAGATTTTAGTAATTTACTACAATTTCAAAATTGATTACTAATCTGGAAAATCTAGAATTTTGAAATGGCTATAGTTTATTTTATTTTCCAAGTGGTTATAGTTTAGAAACTAAAATTCATTAAAATAAAACCAAAATAAAAAAAATTAATATTTAATATTAAATTTTAAATTTATTAATATATTAAATATAATTGATTTAATTTTTAATACATAAAATATATATAATAAAAAATAATAAAAAAATCATCGCACCGAGGCTTTGGATCGAATGAGAGGTTTTAATCAGCACATCTCATTCCATACCCCCGATCACCGATACCTACATCTCAAACTCATTCGGATGAGTTAAAACGAATGGAATGAGTTAAAAGTAGGGTGATAGGTTAGTTTATTTTTTGAATAGTTTAAAATATTTAATATTTAATATATTAAATTAATTAATATATAATATTTAATTAATTTAATTAAAATAAAATTTAAATATTATTTAGATTATTCTTAATTAATTAGTTATAAATAGTTTAGTATTAATTAATTTATAAATAATTATTTATATTAATTATTAGATTAATTTGTTAATTATATTAGTTAATAACAGCTTATTAAATGATTAGTTTAGTTCATAATTAACAATTAAATTATAACTAATTATTAGATAATTAGAGTCTAATTGAGGATTAGATTTTTAATTAAAAATTCCGATTTTTAGCCCAGCAACAAAAATTCCAGATTTATGCCAGATTTGACTCATCAACTTTGGGAGCTCATAGACTGAATTTTACTTGGCCAAATGAGGCCCATGACGGCTCGTTGGAAAGATAAAATCAAGGAGAACATTTTTGAAGAGGTTTCACTAATAGATTTGGTCATTAATCGGGTCAAAAATCATGCAAAAAATCAAACTTTGAATTTCTAAACCAAAATCAATTTTCTGATTTATTTTCTGCGTTTTCATTTGTCCAAGTCTTTTCTAATTGCAGATCCATTCGTCAATAATAACCTTGCCCAATTAAACCATACCAAACATCAATAGCGAGCTTATATTTATTTTCAATTATTTATTTAAATAGAATTTGATTGGATTTGTTTTAAATACCAGAAATGATATTTTGATTTTATTAATTGCAGCTTAATTTATTTTGATTTCTTTTTGCAGGAAAACAATAGAAGAAATATGGAGAAAAGGATCTCAGTTAATGAGAATACCCCAGCAATTGAAGATTAAAATTTTTTAGCAAATAAAATTGGATTTGACAGATTTACCTTCAACAAACGTTTCTCTCAAGAATTCATTTGCAAATATTATAAATAATAGATTACAAAATGTAATAAGGGGCTGCTCTCCTTTGCAATTTTGGACTTCTAACGCACTTCTGTAATAGGAATTTGGAGTTGTAGGAGAGAGGAGAGAAAATCTCAGATCTGGAGATTATTGAGGATTTTTCCTTTGTATCTTGAATTATGCATGATGGGCAAAGTTTGCACTATTGTGGCTTTAGTTTTGAAGGCAGAAGTTCAAGAAATGTAAAGAGTTGGTGGAGACCAGGGACAGAGAAATGGATGCAATAAATTTGTATTTTTAATACTATTGTTTCAAATATCAGTTTCTTTTTTGTGTCATTTTATTCATGTTTGTGCACTTCTGTCAATATGGGTAATTTGTCTCAATATTGTTATTATGTATCTCTGTTCTTATGAATTAATTTCTGATTTCTGAGTAACTATTTCCTCAGAATCTGTCTTATAAAACTGATTTATTGAATGGTAGTGTGTTGCGAACTATTTCCACATATTATTGTTTAATTATTGGATTTATTGATTTGATAATCAATATCATTTTTGTGAACTACTTCCTGAGTGTTGTTGGTTTATTATTTCAGTTAAGAGGTCTCAATAGGATGCGTTTTGGTATCCATAATGTTAGTTAATTGAACTACTTCATTAACTTGATATTCATTATAAACAAGACATATTTAAAATCTCAATACTTTAAATATCTTGCTCTTGGTTGAGTTAGATCTATATCTGCGTAATTAAGATAGGATTAAGATTAGTTTATTTTGCTTGCATTATAGAATAAGTTTGCATTTAGAGTAATTTCCACATTCTTTTAAGTCCTCTTCTCAAAGAGGCAAAATTTTAGTTGTGGCTTCACTGGACCCAAATCAGCTTAAGGGTTATTCTCTTGTCTGATCAGCAAGAAGAAATGATTTGATATCCCTGTCTATTGGTAGTTAAAGATACATCATAAACCAATAGCGATAGGGAAAAGGTAACTTGACCTAGTTAAACTAGTCAGAGCCACTAATCCAAACAGAAAATGAGCTGCTTTAAGGTCCGAACCGGGTGGTTATCCCCCAATGTTGTTTTAGTGATTTTTGAGGCATCAACATAAGGCTCAACAGTCTCAATTGTTGACCCACATATCAACTCTTCATAGTGAACTTCATCTTCTTCTTCCACAAGAACTTGTTCCTATGTTGTCACATATTCACACATCCATGCATTTTTTATATTCCTTATGCTACAATAAATCGTTGCTTCTCTTATTTAAGAGACATTATTCATCCTCCTTTACTTCAGAGTTTTTATCTTCTAAAAGATACTTCCTTATACTTTAGATAGTTTCAACAGATTGTTCATCCTCTACAAAACACTCTTTTACTAGTGTTCTTTCTCCCTCTACTATGTCTTTTGCATAGAATTCTTCCTTCTTAACATCTTTCAGTAGATGTCCTTCTCCGTTGATTGTATCAACAACTTCCATGGTTATTTCCATTGCGCCTATCATCATGATGAACTAATGATCCTTTACTATGGTTTTAGCTAACATAGCTTCTTCTTCAAGCTTGCCTTCAGTCTCTTACTGTTTACCTTCTCCAAGAACTATCATGGTCTCATCATCTGCATTATCATTCTCCTGCATTTGATTTTTATCACTAACATCAATCAAACTCATTTGATTATCTTTCTGAGACAGTATGCCTTCATTCTTCATCAGAATAAGATCTTGATTCTTCATCTCCATGACAGCTTCTATAGACTCAACCATAGACTTTTTCTTTTTTATGCAGTCAAATTCCTTCTCTTTTGAAAAGCTTTCTCGGTCACCTTTTGCTTCTATATATTCATTACCTCTTAAGATATCTTCAAAAGGTTGCTTTTCTCCTGCAATATCTGCCATCATACACAAACTATCAGTTTTAAAAACATAATACTATGTGGTCTCACTTGATGGTTCAACCATCATATCTCCTTGTTGTTCTGAATCCTTCATATGATTCAGAAATTCTTCGATGGTCTCCTCTTCAATTTCCTCAAGCTCTTCACTTGGTTGCTTGATATCTTCCTCCAACTGCATATGAGATCTATCTATCTCATCTTCTTCCAAAACAGAATTTAGATTCTACTGGTCTTCTTTCTTCTTCATGACAATATTAGCAAATTGTCCTTCCTTAGATGCCTTACCTATAAACATACACAAATTGTCGGTTTTAAAGCCATGTGACCCTTTGGCCTCACTTGATGTTTCAGCCTTCAAGTATTCATCTTCACTTTCTCCCAGAATTTCACCTTGTTCTGGTTCACAAATGGATCTTCCATTCCCAACTCAACTTCCTTGAGTTTTTCCATCAACCACTTCACTTGCATTTGTTGTAGCCTTCTCTGTATTTTTTTCCACTTCACTGGCTTCCTCCTCAAGACCCAACCTAGTCTCTAACTTTCCTCAAGCATTCTCCTTAATGCATTGAGTTGTTCTTTTAACTCTACAACTTCCTGGTCAATTTCCTCTTGACCCATCTTCTTGTCATTTGCCGTGCCATCCTTCTTCTCATATCTTCTATTGTGGCTTCTCTCTGAACCTATGCTATGAAATTTAGTTGTCATCTTCTTCTCCTCTATCTTCATGAACTTCTCACTTATCTGCAACAAGCTTCTGCTACAACTAGTCCTCCTGGCTACAATCTTACCTCGCTAATCTCTTCTCACTTAATCTTTTGGTAAGCACGGGTCCTCTGTCTGGAACCTCCCCTTTAGCAAAACCTTTGCTCCTTCTAGGCTTCTCCAATCTCTCACTCTCTCTTGAGAACACTTCAGTTTTTCTCTCTCTCCAATTTCTTGTTGGATTCTTCAGGTTCACTACCACTTTTCTATCAGAGTATTCTCCTTACTCTGTCTTCAAGAACACATCTAGTTCCCTTCTCACAGCTTCTCTTGTTGTCACCTGTGCATTAATATATAAACACACATTCTCAATTTAAAATAGAACATAACATCTTACCTCTCTTCCAAGACCTTAGTATGATATTGTTTCACTCATTCTTCCTCTGCCTTGAATGGATTGTCCTCTGTTTTGTCTCCAAGTCCTCTTTCCTTCAGAACTTGCATTAAGCAATATTACTTTTTCTTTCCTTTAAGGAATCCTCTATTCCTGCCTATTCCAAGCCTCTGCTAGAATTGCTACCCATCATCTATGTGTATCTTCTTCTATCAGATTAGAATACGATTCTCCTCTTGTCTACGTAAACATCTTTACACATAACTCTACTTTTAATTCTTTCACATAGAATATTTCTGTTCTATCTAACCCCAATTGTTTCACTTACAATTCTTCTCTAACCTCAGTTCTGTTCTAATACAAATCTGTTGTGATTACAAATCTGCTCTGATACCACTAATGGTGCAAGGTTACCCCCACACATACCCACAAATTGCATAAGAGTGCATAAACACAACTATCCCAGGTATTTGACTCACAAAGGAGTCAAAATTTCATATTTATATATGGTTAAGGCCCTTCACCACCAATTCCTTTGTATAGGAACCCAATCACC
>APFE031035854.1:7582-82758 GCA_000404065.3 Pinus taeda | reverse complement strand
CATTCATGACCATGTTCTTGAAGTGCAATATTGTTCAACAGATGATCAAGTTGCAGACATCTTTACAAAGGCTCTCACGGAGGCGAAATTTACTAAATTTCAATTTATGGTTGGAGTTCAGGAAGTTGGCACTAAGGGGGGATAGGCTCTAGTGCCTCCTTCCTTCTCCTATTGTGTCATATTTGTAAATCCTTCAATCCTATCCGAAGTTGTTCTTAAGGGGGGATGTTAGGATATTCCGACACATAGGAGATAGTTAAGTATAACTTGGTCTAGTATAGAGTTAGGTAAAGTGTGTTTCTTCCGTTGTACATTTTGTAACTTACAATCCGACGCTCACGATATGTAGTGATCCGACGGTTCATTCTCTCCTCGGTATTACCGACACTTGATCCATGGCTTAACACCTGATTGGTCCATGATCTCTATTTAAATAGCATGGAGGGTCATTTGTAGGGTAATCGTTCATGAGAGAAGCTTATGTAAATTTTCATTCTTTTATTAATAAATTGCCTAAAGTGGCCACGTTGGCTCAAGATGTGCACTATTTCCCTCTTTGAGGGTTTTAACCACATCAAGAATACTGGTGTATTGATCTGTGATCTGTTTGTGAGCGGTATCCTTTGGTGTTCTGTCTGAAGAACTTACCCTGTAAATTCCTACAATTAGCAATGGAATTTTCTAGTAAACTCCACCAAAATCCAAAATTAAAATACAAAGGGCCAAGTAATACACCCACCATCATGAGCTAGGTGTTGATTTCTGGTAGCATCGGATGTGCTATAAGCCTCAAAATTTGCAGGGAGGCTAGGACACATGTATTCCATAATACCCAGAAATCATTTTGGGAAATTTCACCTAGAGATAGTTTATTAAAATAATTAATTATTTTTAATGGGTGCCTAAGTCTAAACTTAGGAAATTAAAGTAATTAAAGGGCATTAATGAAATTGGTGTGAATATTCTAGAAGAAGACAAAGATCGAGTCAATATGATCTGATCCATTGATTAGAATCTAATATGGGTCATTGATTACTCAACCAGAGGATTATAAGAAGAGGCTTGATGGGCATTTGGAAAACACATCCGATGAGAGATCAGAGATCGATTTTCTTAAGAGAGCAGCGTAACAGTTGCCGAAGAAGGTGATCGAGGAGATTTCTTGTAGTGAGGGACAATAATGGTTTCCACAGGAAGTTTTCCTGATCTGTAGAGTACAAGGCAGAGAGGGCAAAAAGATGTCTAGAGAGGTTGATGTAGGGCCACACAGAGCTATGTTGTGGCAGCGCAAAGCTTAAGAGGGAGTCTGAAGTTCTGCTGAGGAACAATCGAGATTTAGTGTCGGAGCCAGGGTTTGAGACCGAGAGGCCAGAGGGCCGAAGTTTCTAGCTAACAGAGGATCAAGAGGAGGTGCAGTGCAGTCCCAATAGTAGTGACGCACTGACTACGTGGGTGTGGTGCAGTACTGCATAGAGGTGGCGTAGAGGCTCTTTCCAGTGCATATCAATGTCGGATCTTCTAGTGATAGGGTGAGATCATATCACTACCTTTTTTCCCAATTAGATCTCTGTATAAGATTTCTAGTTTAGGCATCCAAAGAATTCTATTCAGAAAACTACTACTTAATAATACAAACCCTTAGCTGTTATACAGACTTTCCCACATTGGGTTTTTCTGGGGACATTTGTCCAAAAAAAACAGTTTCCATTATGTGTTATGTATTTCTTCTTGCTCAATTTTTGTTTCCACATATAATTTAATTAGTGAAGGCTACAGTGAATTGGTTTCGATATTTACCGTAGAACACAGTAAATAATTTGCTTAGTTATTTAACAAATAGAAGAAACTTAATCAGTTGCTACAATAGAAATTTGGGTCTCCAAATTTTCACATGGTATCAGACAACGGGTGAAGCAAGGGAGTAGACCGAAAGAGTCGAGTGTTGAAGAGAAGGAGGGAGATCAAAGTGTTGCATAGGCAACAGATCGAATCCCCAAAGGGATTGCACAGTCCAAGCTAGGAGGGAAAGATTCTCAAGGAGAATCTCTCTTTGAGTGAGTTGACAGAGAGGTAAGATTTCCAAATTGAGATTTGTCAACGACAGAGGAAGCAACGCAGTAGTAGCTTCAGCGCAGAGCAGTCTTTAGGCGAGATGCAGTTTTCTGCAGCAGTTCTTTGGGTAGAAAAATGTGAGAAGAAGGAAGGAGGCATGTGAGAATTCCTAGCCAAGGAATTTGATTTCTCAATTACTAACTAGTAGTAGATCTACTAACTCCAACAGGGAGGGAGTGCATAGGCCAGCCTAGCAGCAGCGTAGAGGAGAGAGGAGGTAGTTTGACATTTTTGTTGGTAGAGATGGTAGCTAATGGGCTGAGAGATCAAGATTGATTGGAAAGAGCATCCAACTATGTGATCCAGAAGGCTAGGATCTCCTGCCTTCTGTATGAGCATAATCTCAAAGCCTTTGTCAATAGTGTGGTAGCTGAATCTGCAGACGCGGATCCACTCAAGAAGTACAAGGATGAAATGGCGAAGGCCAAGCGGTTAATCCTCGACAGAGTGAGGGATCACGTTATGTGTCACATTGCTGGCAAAGGGACTACTAAGGAGATGTGGGATGCCTTGGCTACGTTGTATTAGGGATCTTCCAAGCAATGGTAGATGTACTTGGAGGAGAAAACGAGATCCACGAAGATGGAGAAGGGGGAACACATTGATATGTTCCTATCAAAGCTTTGGGAGGTTCGAGACTCATTGGTAGCTATATGATCAGTGTCCCACCCCACCGAGATGGTGGGGTTGGCCCTGAATTCAGCCTCAGAAGAATGGAAAGTGTTTGTCCAGAGTATCCTGAGCAAAGAGAGATTGTCGAATTAGGAAGGGATGTGGGCCGCTCTTCAGTAGGAAGAGATGAGGCAAGACTTAGTGAAGTGAAAACTTGATAGTAGCAACAACAATGGGACAAATCCCAAATAGGAGGAAGAGAATGCAACCCTTGCATCAAAGGGGCAGCAGGAGCAGTGGAGGTGGAAGAAGGACATCTCAAAGATCAAATGTTTTCAGTGTGGTGAATTTGGTCACTATGCTACACAATGTCCTGTCAAGAAGAAGGACAAGGATGAGAAACATGATCCACAGGTTGCAGGGTGTGACTGTAGCCTCTCAACTACATGAAAGAAGTCCTATGGGTGCAGTTACACCTATAGGACACAAAAGTGAAGCTTTGTGCATGAAATTAGAAGTTCACCTAAAGGATGGCAGTCCTATAGACATGGAGCTGATAACTGAAAGATCTATGAGCAAGGAAGTGTGTTGACTCAACTTATATTTGCAGGGGAGCAAAGTATGTGTATCAATATGTCATTATGATATAACCATTGAGACTTGTGTATGACAATATTTGATAACAATTGTAAGGGTTTGACTAGATTTCACTGATTGATATAGATGAGCAGTGTTTGGAGTTTTGACATGATGCTTGATAATGATTTAGAACTTTGACTTGACGTTAAGATATGTTTTGGGCTATAGATCTCACTATGATAGCAAATGCTATATGGGCATAGTGACTTTCAGTGACTTATATAGGTATTCAATAGATATTTTGTGTTGACATAATTAGCTTTTTTGACACATTGATTGAAGTATAAACAATTGTGATTCAATATGCAACAATCTAACTATGAATGGATGAAACTTGTATGAATAAAACTTATATGACTTGTCCTTGATGTATCCATTCATCTTTAGTAGCAGAAATGATTCATGTTATGATCATGAGTATGGATTGATAAATTTTGATTGATAGTGTTGTAACTTGTCATTTGGATATGAGCTCTACCAATCACCTGGTCTAAAGAATTTGATAAAATGATATTGATGAGTTTGGTATTAGTTTTGATCTGACATCTAAACTTTGATAAGCTGACTTAGTTGATTTGATTGCACAAGGATAAACATATTGCTTTGGTAAAGTGTTATGTTTGTAGAAATCATTGTATGAAGCAAGCTCCCCGATCTTGATATGTTCGCATTGACAGTTATCTGGTGAAGGCAGGATGATGTGTCGATCCAAACCTCTACTTCAAAATTGGTCCAAAGTATGGCTTTGATTTTGGTTTTATACACTAATGGTCTATTCTTGACAGGAAATGATCCTTTGGTGATCAAAGTAAGAGGGAGATGGCCTTTGAAGTTCGAAATGAAGAATCATGGCATGATGTATTACGTCCTAAAGTTGGGAAAATAAAATCTATATAGTGAGCTATTAAAGAAAGTGGAAATGCAAATCCTTGGACACTCCGATCAAATTTCAAGAAGTTATGAAAATATATTATTGAACCTATCTTGGCAACCAATAGTTGATTGAAGCATTGATGTTCCATGTGAACACCCTTTAATATATTATGAGTCAATGCATGATTGAGCCACTTCATACACATCAAGTTACCACCAAGATCACTTCGAGATATTTGCATGGGATGATCTATTTTTGGTCTGAGACATTCTTCCTATGATATGTGACTGCATGGATGTACTTATGCTATTTGGGATCTTTGTTGATGAGATAAGCACATTTGGGTGTTTCCTTAGTATGAGATCTACCATGATGTTTTAGATAAGAAGTCCATATCTTTAAGAATGACTGAGGTTGAGCACAATGTTGCTAGAATGCCTAGTTGTGAGGCAGGATGAAGAAGCTCTTTGGAGAGATGTTCAAGTAGGTTTTGGATATGACATGGATACATTGTGATGACAAATAGTGGGAACCAATTGGAAAAGAATCCCGTATATGGCTGGGACTAAGTTGGCTTCATATATTGAGACAGTTCTGCTCTACGAGACAAGCTTAGGCTTGTGGTTGATGCCTTCATGAGAGGGAGGATGAATATGGTATCCTTTTTGTGATATATATATATATATATATCTATATATATCTATATATATATATATATATATGATAATTGATTTGATTACCTGTATGAATAAGAAACAACTGCTATTGAGACATGATGATTACCATATATAAGCACGATGATATGTTGTTGATCTACCGAGAGCATTGTTGATCGAGGACACTAAGCCAACTCTTCCCCCTTGTTTGAGCTCCTAGGGTGTGGAATTGAGATGGATGGCTCCTAAGGTTGAGGAATCTCTGGACAATAGGGTATCACCCCTATCTGTTACACATATGGTTGGAGACGTTGCTCCCCTATCTTGGTCTTTGTAGAGTATACCCCAGTTGGCATCATACCTACAAGTCAGGCTTGTTGGGATTGTCCCTCCCCTTTTGGCCAACGGGTTGAGGAGGCATGGGGCATGTGATTCTTACATGTTGGTAAGTCGGGTATCTAGCCCAAGCTCAAATTATGATGCAAGTTTTCTACCAAATGACTCTTGAGGGTCATTGTTGGGAAGATTGGTAAGCAATAGGATGGGTTGAGATGTGCTCCCCTATATCACTTATTGCTCGATATGGGGTTGTATATGTTTAGCTCCCCCATGAGAATCCTGGTTGAGAATAATCTCCCCAATGTTGTTTTAGATTGAGCTAAGCTCTCTGATGTTGATGTGGGTCGTAGATTTGGCTCCTCGCTGATGTTTCTTGGGTGGTAGCATTGGGCTCCCCATTGGCAGATATTTTGGGTGGTAGCAGTGGCTCCTCGATGGATTGAGGGTGGTAGATTGAGCTCCCCTCCGATGCCAAATTCTTCTTCTTTTAGATTCGAGAGTGTTCAACATATGAGTAGGGACAATCAAGGGATAAGAAGGAATAATAAAGACATGAATAGAGATGAACAATGCCAATAAGTGATGATGAGATACTTGAGATTGGATATGATTTGATGATAGGATACACATGAAATGATGCAGGTAGAATTCTCCCTAGTTCAGAGGGAGTGTTAAAATTGGCAACTAGGGACAAATTCCACTTTGGACAACTCATTTGATGGAGATGATGATTGCATTGAATTCCTCTTTTTGAGAGGACAAAAATTGACCTGAAGATCATCAAATTTGGACAAGGGAAAATCTATTTGTGAATTTTGAGCCCACATGTGCATACTTGATTAGGTTGGCCCTAAAAAAAATTGGACACCTTGGAAGGCAATAAATACAAGTGACCACTACCTGATTTAGACATCATCATGGATCATTCTTCTATTTTTCTTTCTTGTTTTTGGCTCGCTCGGGTCAGAGGCAGGTTTGCGGTGAAATGGGTTTGCTCAAAGGTGAAATTGCAGGGTCTGAAGCTCGCACATATCTTTCTAGGGTTTTGTTTCTCAGTCACAGGCTTTCCGAATGATAGATTCAACTAGTCGTTGGCTTGCAAGCTCAAGGGAGCGACTAAAAACTCCCAGTCACTCGCATGCCCACTTCCTCCGTACGACTGGAACCTAAAGTGGTATTTTTTTTGCTGACCGAAGTTTTCACTCATTGACCACAATATTCAACAGTTGACCGTAGACAATGACAATTCATTACAAGCTCTGAATTAGGGTTTTTTAGTATGAGCATGGTTGGGTTCATCTCATGGATATTGTTTAGTTGATTTTTCCTAAATAGTTGTATGGATGAATATATGGATCATTGTACTCCCTTTTGTTGAATCATTCAATGACAATCTACCAAGAAAAATAATTTGAAAGGGTTTTCTCCATAGTGGGTTTTGCCCTGGTCTCCGACCAATCCTGGTGTCTCTATGTGTGAATGTTTTTCTTCTATTGTTCCTTTATGTTTCGCTGCATTGGTGATGATGATAATGTTCTTTCTACATAGTTTCATATGTCTTTGAATAATGATGTAAATATGAATAATGGTATGAGGTTGTGGGGTGAATTTAATGTGTAAATGTAGAAATGCAATTATCAAAGAAAAGAACAATACAACCCTAAGAAAAATTAACATGTAGAGTCTTTCCTAAACCATAAGGCATTAGAGGAAGTCTCATTGGATTAGATTCAAAGGCTAGCCTCCCAAGTGAAGTGTGGGAACATGGATACAATAAGGAGTGGTAAATCATCTAGTTTGCCCCGTGATTTCTTATTAATATGCCCATAACATTAAATGAAAGCACATGATTGCTAAAAAGGTTAGAGTAGCTACTAATAAATGACCCAACTTCCTTCAAGAAGAATGTTATATGGGTGAGAGCACTAACCAAATAAATATGTGGAAAAATCTGGCATAATGCTATCCTAAGACCATCATGGGGTTGTTGACTGACTAGTTGTCTCTCAAATGAGGAGAAATTTTCTCTCCTATGGGTTACCCACTCCAAGTGGGTAACAATGCCAACGCCTTAAAAGGGGTAATGGAATTTTTATACAAATTACAAGTGAGGCTTAGGGTTTAGGGTGAGAAAATTTTGAGGGAACGTGGAGGATTCCTTCTCAAGCATTGTCTAGCTAGGTTCTTTTCAAGCATTGATGGAGGGGTTGACTATCTAGTAAGCCTCTCCAAATAGAAGTAAGGTGATCTAAGAGGTTGGAAAAGGCGAGAGGGAAGAGACTTCAAACATCCTACCTCAATGAAATTATACAAGTCTTGAATGGCCAAAGGGGGGAGGAAAGAGAAATATACATTAATTTATCCTTCCAATTGGCACAATTTTCCCTTCTTTGGCCTTGGTGTAGCCTTGTACTCCAGCACACCAGAAAAGAAAATAGCGTAGCCTAATCCTCGAACAATAGCTAAACAATCACTTAGAAAAGGATAGCTTCACATTAGCTCTTCAAGCAAGTTTTCTCATTGATCTCCAACAAATAAAAATGAGAGAGTTCCCATCCTTGCATAGATAGAGAGCCTCCTCAATACATGGTGTAATAGAATGTGCTTTAACTCAAACTGTGTGCAAAAACAATTGGCCCAAGTCAAAATAAAGGAAAAACATATTGTGTAGTTATAAATGACCCTCATCAACCTCCAAGACACCCCATAAGACACAGTCAAAAACAAACTCCCACAAGTGTAAGCCTAGAGAGGCTAAGTCAAGTGTGCCTCCCCCAAAAGTGGCCAACCTTCCCAAGAAAGTGAAGAAATAATCTATTGATTAATCTTATAAAATTAATAAGATAATGAAGGAAATAATCAAGCTTAATAGTGGTAGATCAAAAGGACCAACAAAAATACTATGACATGTAAAAATATAGAAATACTTTCCCAAAAATAATTGTATTTAGAATCTAAAAAAATTGTATTTAGAATCTAAAATAAATATATTAACCTTGTAAAAAAGTAAGAAAACACAAGGATGCAAAAAAACAAGAAAATTATAATTCTATTTCAAAAAATTTAAATCCTTTAAACTTTAAAAATAAGATTCAAATAATAATTTTTAGAAATAACAATTTTATTTAAAAAAAATAATAATAATTAAGATTATATTAAGTTTTTTCCAAAAACATTCTCTGAAATCTTAAATGTTTTTGAAATCTTATAAAAATTTAAGCTTTATTTTTAAAAGATATTAACAAAAAAATATTCAAAATCCATATAAAAGAAAATAATAAAATTATTTACCTACAAAAGAAAAAACATTATTTAAAAAATTGAGGATAATTATTATAAATATGAAGGTATAAATATAGATTATATCTTCTGTAAGTTTAATAATTCTTCATGAGTAGGTTATCATTGCGTTGAACCATACGTCATATTAACAGAGAAATATTTTATTGGAAAACTAAAATAAGCAATGAACTATGAAAACATATTAAAATATAAATTCATTTGGACATATTTTTTTAAAAAAATAATTTATTATTTTTAAGATGAACTCAGAAGGAATATTAAAATACCTTATATATTAAATTCCCTGCTTTCAGTATGCTCATTACAATTGGACCAATGATGTACGATTCCAGGCCCCATACAAAAAACTTTAGAAAAAGCCCTGTTGCTCTTGGTGCTGTAACAGAAAAGAAAAGTAGCATTAAGATATCTTCTCTTGTAATTCTAAATCTTCTACCATAAACACATTTACTAGAGAGTTGGAATCTTTAAACTCTTTAAGGGATTAATAAAAGAAACCTACGAGTTTTAGCTGGTTGAAAGAGATAAGGAAGGTTAAAGAAAAATTTAAACATAAATATAATTTAATAAACTATTTTGAATTTTTAAAGAATGGATAACCAGAGCTCAAATTTTCAAATAAATTGAAAATAAAACATTTATAAAGTTGAAAACAAAATCTAAACGTAAACGTTATATAATTTAACAATTACATTTAATTTTAAAAATTAAATTTCAAGATATCATATAAATGGGTTAAAAATATCATAAAAACTAGAGTGAACTTTAAACAAATATAAAATTTCACATGTTATAGTTGTTTAATTTTGAAAATAAAATATTCAAAAAGTTGTTTAATTTTAGAAATAAAAAGTGTAAATGCTATAAGGTATTTACAACTTGTATATAGTCTAATTAATAGATGAAATGATTTCTTATTATTTAAAATGTACTTTGGAATGTATAAATGGGTTTACCATCCTAAAAAACGCGAGGGAACTTAAATTTATGACCTTTAAAAAATTCTATCTGATTTTGGACAAAATTGACGAGAAAAATGTCTAGAAAAAGGTCATTTCATCAATTAATTAGGCTGTAAGTTTATATATATATATATTATATATTATATATATATATATATATATTAGAGAAAATCCTAATTTGTTTCCATTAAATAGTGAGGGCCTAACTTCTACAAGATTAATTCAATGCATAAGGTAAATAGTTCCAAACAAGTATTTTTAGAATTTAAATAATAAATCAATGTTACAAACATATATATATATATATATATATATATATTCAAAAAAACAAAAACAACTTTGTTTACCTATGATATTTTCATGTGTCTCACAACAATATCCCCATATTCTCAATATTATCATGATACTTTTTAGAACAATAATATCACATTTTTTACCAGTGATAATATTATTTTGAAGTTGTTACCCCTCTATCAATGGGAGTACATATATCTTTCCAATGCATCATTCACCACCATTGTATGCCCATGGTCACAAGTTATAGTAATGTAAAATCCATGTGAGACTCTATATTAAGCATCCTAGAACTATGTCTTGTTGGTTTGAGTTTTTATCCTTTCCTTTTTTGTCAACCCATGTCTTATTCTTTGAAATCTCCACTTAGGAAATCTGTCCCTAATCAAATTGGAGAACCTTGATGGACTTCTCATGAGGACTCATGGTTTTATGGGAGCCAGTGTTTGTATAGGCAATCACCCATGTATGGGTCAGTCCAACCCGTGTCAAGGCTCACCTATGTCATTCTACATGGTTAATGTTTATAGGGTTTTTAGATGACCTTGGTTTTAGTGCACTATTATTCATGACAACACTCACATCATAGCAATATCATGTGACAACTTTTGCGTTTCTTTAGCCAATTCAAGATTCCCAATGCAAAATGGTTTAGGTGATAAAAAATTCAACTCAGTCTCATACTATAGAGCATGAAGAGAGGAGAGGATTCCATGCAACTTACAATTTTCCGAATTTGAGCATCTAGTGGCTAGTTACAACTTGGTCAAACTTGGTTACCAATATAGAAAAATCTTCTAGAGGGATTTTAAGGGAGCATTGGGAAAGAAGTTTAATCAAAGAGAGGAGTTAAACCCACCTTTTAGATTTTGCAAATCCTTGAGGATGTTCAAGATCATCCATATGGGTGTGATGACGTGGCAGGACAGGTTTTCAAAAAGCTTAGGAAGGGAAAAACTTGAAAAAAAAATTGACATGTAATATGTCAAAATTGGTCTAAATAATGAGAGAAATAAAACCCATGTCTCAATTTCTCCAAATTTCTAAGGGTGTTAGAGCTCCAACATGGCATGATGATGTGGCAAGTAAGATGTCATGGCAATGTTGAGCAAGATATGAAAATTTCGAGAGATACACAAATCACTTCCAAGTCAATTTTAGCATACCCAATAGTTGGAATTATCAAAAAGCCAAGGGTGTTGGAGATGTAGCTTCCATGTGGCCAAATTGAATTACTAAAGGGAAAAGTCAAGTCAAAAATAGTCATTTGTGAATTCAACTAACCATTAGAGAGTCTAACTAGCCATTGGAGACCCAATGGACCAATTACTTGAGCAATAGACCATGAGTAAAAGGAATTTTGAGCTAAATTGTGGAAATTTGTCCAAGTAAACCCCCTAATGGGTTAATTAAAAATTATATTTTAATATTTTATGCATTAGTAAATATTTTATTGAAAAAAAACCAATTAATCATTAATTAACGCTTATAAATTTTTTTACCAAAGACTAGCGCCTCTCCTCATTTGCAAGCTCTTGTACTTTCTTGTATAATTGTGTAGTGTTTTTTCACAGCTATTGTATTGGGTATAAATTTTAAATCTAATTCTATTTTGCTAACAAGTAAATTGTATCCTAAGTCTAATGTTATTTTCCATTGAAGAGCTAATAAGTGGAAGCATATAATTAGGGCAATCCATCCAAGGATTTTAAACTATTTCAAAAGGGGAGTTTACTACTTTGAGGGTTTTGTATTTTGTTGCACATAAATAAGGTTGTAGTGTCGGAGACACTACAAGAGGAGGCCCCTCGTAAGGGAGATTGAAAAATTATAGGGTGAATTAAGCAATAGTGGTGGTGATTTTTGAAAGGACCAAGTCTACTTTTTTCACAAGAACTAAGGAGGAATTCGCCCAAGGAGGGGCTCGCGTCTGATTAGTTAGTTGGTGAGGCAATGGCTTGCCAAGGCGACGATTAGTAGCTGGTCCGAGAGGATGATTAGCCACACTGGGACTGAGACACGACCCAGACTCCTACGGGAGGTAGCAGTGGGGAATTTTCTGCAATGGGCGAAAGCCTTACGGAGCAATGTTGCGTGAAGGCAGAAGGCCCACGGGTCATGAACTTTTTTTCTTAAGCATAGTGTCTTAGAAGATCATCTACTTGACACTCTGGCAAGAAGTGAGATTTAGGCACATGTATAATTTCAACGACCAAAAATCCAAAAACTTCTTGTTTTGTTTTGTTTTGTGTAGTAAAGTTAGGATTTACATGTTAGTTTTTATTTACATATCAATTTCAACAAGTTATTTATTGGGAAAAAAATAGCAAAATTGTCATATCTAACCTCCACTTTGATACAAGTTGTTATTTTCCTCATTTTACACTTCTATCCAGCCTTTTTGGTTTTAGATATGAAGGCTTTTTCTTGTTGGACTTACATTTTCCAGCCACAAGAAATAGGTTTTGTTACCAGGTTTTGTTACCACTCAAACTAGCCACGGGAGCTTCATTGTGGGAGAAATACCATACCACGTGGGTTTATATTGGGGATATATATTGAAGAAAAAATGACATAATATATTGGGGGTTATATAGGGGGTAAAGGGTTTCTACATTGGCAGGTATAAAAAATGGAGCTCAAAGTTAATGAAAAAATATAAAGGGGTATAAAAAATGTTAATGAAAAAATGGATACCTACAATATATAGTGGAAGTAGGGTTTTTTTAAATTAGGAAGGAGTATTGGATTCGTATTGGTAGGGGGTTAAATAATGTGATTTTTAGGGTATGTAGTCAAATTAGGGGTATTGTTTAATATGTTAGGAACACACGTGATAGGTTAGAGGTTCATTGAGTGAAGCCCCCGTGAAACTAGCAGGGATCCTAGAAGGGGATCCTTGAGGGGCAACTGTTAAGTCAAGGGCAACAATGGAGTGATAGCTCATTGTCATGCCAAGTAAAACTTTCTACTCTTTACAGACTTTCACCAATGGGAAGAGACCCGGTATAAAGGGAATCACCTAGATAAATGGGTCAAAAAAAAAGGAAAAGAGTGATTTTGAAGAGGCATATTCACAAGAGAGGCTCAATATATGACTTGCTTGCCCAAGAAACAAGATGAAAGACTCTTTAAGAAGGGCCAAGAGGGTCTTAGGGGTTAGGTTTTGGGAATGATACTTCTTAAAAAGGGACCTAATATTGAAATAATTTAGTTAATTTTTTTATATTAATATTTTTTTAATACGATGCAGTTACTTATACATCTTTGGTAGAAAAACACTTATTAAATGTAATGAAAATTAGAAAAACACTTATTAAGTGTAATGAATGTTTTTCACTTTCAATTACATTTTTTTATATTATATATAATTGATATTGAAATATTTTGTTTTACAATTGAAATATTTTAGTTATAACTTACATTCAATTTTTTTTAATATTTTTGTAAATATTGAAATAACTTTACATTTATTAAACGCTAAACGCCTAAAGTACACAAAAACGCTTATTATATACAATTTTAAAATTCTGATTACTTTTTTAAAGGGCATTATACCATCTATAAAGTTTAATATTGAAAAATATTTTTTCTTAAATATTTTATTTTATTTACAAATATATTTTATTTTTGATTATTTTTATAAAAATATTTGATTATTGTTATTATTATTTTGCATTTAAATTAAAACATCATATTCATTTCCAATATAAATTTAAATAAAATATTTATTTATAATATTTTTTATTTATAATTAATATTAAAATATTATTATTATTAATTTTTTTAGCGACCAAAATACGCTGGCAGCTAGCTCTTGGGATAATCTATTTAGTTAGGGGTTTGTCCAGAAACAGCATTTATTGGTGAAGCTTCACAGAAAAAGGACCAAATACATCAAGCAAATGAAGAAGCACTGTTCCATAAACAATCTTTAACCTAGTAAATGTTAAAATAATTTCTTCCATCAATCTTAATACAAATTTTCAATTACTAAATTTTAAGCCCCACTTAAAAACACAATACACAATGAGTAAAATCCAAGTAATTTGTAAGAGTCAAATCACGAGAGTAATTTGTGAGACTCAAATTACAAATTACTAACAGGGAACCAATTCACTATTACTATCTTAATCTAGTGAATCAAGAGTTATATACTTTTACCCAGGCGATGCTGACAGGCTAATTTTTCGTCGTTTACCGATGTTACAATTTCCCCTCAACTGTAATTTGTTTGTTTTTATTAAATTTAGGGATAATTTTTTTTTTTATTTTATTGTTAAAATGTTTGGATTTTTTTAATAGCGGGAATAGATTAACATCATTACTTATAAAAATTTGACACAATGAGCTAATACTTCTAAATAATTCAACCTAATTTTGTAAAAATGTCAAAATTTCTACTATTTTCTGATCAAAAGTTATGCTAAACTTTAACTACTTTCGTTTTTCTAACATCCGCCGTACACTTTCTTACACAGCTATCACAGGCTTTTATATTTTTCAGCGTCCAATAACTAACCAATTGAGCAACTATACGGAAAAGCTGCAGCCACCCTACAGAG
Organism: Pinus taeda; assembly: GCA_000404065.3. NCBI lineage: Eukaryota > Viridiplantae > Streptophyta > Pinopsida > Pinales > Pinaceae > Pinus > Pinus taeda. The sequence continues at coordinate 68,402 of APFE031035854.1, read as the reverse complement.
TTTTTAATTCGCCCTTTACTCTTCTCTTCCTTTTTTCAGTCATCTCTACTCTTCTCATGCTTTGTCCAGTCATCTCTCCACTTCGCAATTCGATATCTCCTTACACATCATTGGTGCCACAATAAGGCTCCAATACTCCAGTACCATATTAAATTATAATACGCAGAATATAGCTTATTATTGATAATTAAGCATTTCTTTAATTATCATTTTTTTCAGAAGAAAAAGCTAGATAGTTTATATTAAGTCAATATAAAAGCCATAATTGGTTACAGAATAATTGTCAAAGACACCTCTGGTGTATAGAGAGGCGCAAAATGCTCAGAGAGAACAAGCAGAGATAGACATATCATAATACATATAGCACCATATGAAGATACATAGAGAGCAAAAAGAGTCATGTTAAAAAAAAGCTGATACAGATAATAAGAAACTATACCCTATTACCTGAAATGAAATCATAATAGGAGTAGATACATGACAAGATGGATTTGAATGGGCCTTTAAAATCATTGAAAATTTTAATGGTTAAATTTCTTTAACCATCATTTTGAATCTCATTGACATATCTCTGTTTTTAAATACATATTTTTCTATTAAAGCTTTTAGGATCTTGACCTTGGGATCTATTCTATGTTTTTTTTTTTTTTTAACAAAGTCGGTTACTTTTATATTATAAAATTCAAAACCAAAGGTCTATTACATAGTTATCGGAGGTGGGGGCAAAGAGGATGAAAACCGGATACGCAGACCCGTATTCCTCGATGCTGCCTCTGTGACTGAAATTAAAAAGAAAACGGCTATATTGCCTGACAAACACACCACCTATCCTACGAAATTGACAGACCATAATATCTTAAGGGAGTTTCTGAGTCGCTGAATCATCCGGCATTGGGTTTCTCCTGGCACTGATTCTTGTGGATGTCTCGGCTTGATGGCTCTGAGTAAGGAATCTGATCTGTTGAACCGCTTCCTCCAGATGGCTGCGTCTTCCTTTCAGATTTTTGATTTCTACCTTCTGCTTCTCTAGTTTCTTCCGCTTTGATCTGCTGTCCGCTTCGTAATCTTCCTTCAGCTCATTGAAATGCTTGACGAATTTATTGATCATGACTATATGGGCTTTGCACATGGTGCAATCTTTGCTGAAGAGCCTGTCTAGATTAATCGCTGGTTCATTAGGGTTCTGCTGATCCTGATTGTCCGCCATGCTTAACAGATTACAAGAAGTTGGACCGAGATGGTAGCGATGAGGGTCCTGGAGCAGAGGATGGTCTGGGAGAAAAGCGTTGATGCAGCGAAGTAAGAATAGGGAAGAGGGGAGCGGAGAGCACTGAATGAGGGAGAAAATAGCCTGCGAGGGTGAGCCCGCGCCTCTGCAGCTGTCGAGACACAAAAGATCAGTATCAATTAAAACAACAGAGCAAACTCTATCATTTACCAGAATCGGGAGGCATAGCACAGGATCCTCATACGAGATGACCGCTTCAGGAAGGAGCCTTCGCTTGGAGAGATCGCTGAGATGGAGCCTTGCGATGAAATGCACTGTAAGGAGACTCATAGCAATGCAGGAATAAATAGGGATAGAGAGCTTGTCTCGATGCATCGTCCAGTTCTGAGCAGATCTGGTCTTGGGAGGGGAGAGATCCTCAGAAATGATGTCTCTGATGTGAAAACGCTTGCAGAGGGGATGGTCTCGGTCTCGCGCCCTGAGAATGGCTGCGCTGCTCAGAGGCTGAATCATGAGGGGACCATGCATAGAGATCATACTCGGATCCTGAGAGAGGATTAGATTCTTTCGCTGCCAAGTTTGGATCCCGAGAGGATTTGTGAGAGAGGAGGGGGATTTGGGAGATGAACGAGTACTTATGAGATGATTCCTGAGGTGACTTGAGTGCAGGAGCATTGGGGTGTGGAAAGCCTGTCTATGGGATGGCTTTTTCGTAAACTTCATCATTTTCCTTGACCTGACCTATCCGCTTGTTCGTGGCCTTGTTTGCTTGTTCATCCGCCTCTGTATTGTTTCCCCTGAGAACATGCTTGAAGGTGACCTCATTGATGCTTCTTAGAATCTCCATTATCCTGTCTTTAATATTGTTTAGTGCCATTTGCTTGAAATCTTTCCCAGAGGTCAAGGCCGCTATTATAATTGCAGAGTCACCCATGATAAGAAGATTTTGGAGGCCTAGATTTCTAGCGATAGAGGTCCCCAGGAGGAGGTTGTAGGCCTCTGCCTTGTTGTTGGTCATGCTGCCTAGTCCCCATTCATATTTGACTATGGTTTTCCCCTGAGAATCCTTGATTATTCCTTCGGCTCCAGCTTGGCCCGGATTATTTTTTGAAGCGCCATCGAAATGGAGAGTAGGTCTTTTTTGCTTTTGTATCCAATTGTTGAATTCTTCCTTAGTTCCTCTCAGTTTCCAATCCAGATTTCCTTTTCTTTTGAATTCTTTGTTTTGAATTATTGTGTCATACTTGAATTTGTTCATCCACTCTTTGTGGCTTGCATCTATCAGTTCCTGATCTATCTGGCTTATCCCATTTGTTTCAATGGTCTCAGTGACTAGTGCAATCGTTTTAGCAAGAGTCCTGGAAATGTTTGGCTTCATGTTGTTGAATATGCACTTGTTCCTAGCAATCCAAATCTGCCAGAATAGATTTGAGGGGATGCTGTTCCACATCCTTGTAGCTAGGTTCTTTTTTTTGCTAGCTTGGGGAAGGCTTTGTTCCCATCTTTTTTGAAGGAGGGTGATCTGGTTGGGGAGGTCGCCTATGGTTATAGGGCTGGTGATGAGATTCCAGCAGGACCTAGCAAAGGGACACTCGATAAAGAGGTGACTACAGCTTTCCTCCTCCTCCCTACACATGCAGCATATTGAGGGGCCATAGATGCCCTTCTTCCTTAGGTTTTCTGCAGTAAGAATTTTGCCATGAAGGAGGGTCTAATTGAACAATTTAACCTTCGGCAGGCATTCTACTTTCCAAACTGCTTTGTGAAGAGACCAACTATTTATTGCAGAGGCGTTTTGGAGGATGCTGTAGCCTTCCTTGACCGTGTAGCAGCCTCCGTTTGGATCCCAAACGAACTTGTCCTCTGCCAAACGATTTGTAGGAGCTGAGCCAATGAGAGAATACTTGAGATCAGTCCAGGTGTTCCTGAGGTCGTTTGGGAGGGCGAGTGATTTCCAACCTTTCCAGCAGTTTTGATCCCAGAGAGAGATGTCATAGAGTGTTTTGATGTTTGCCTCCTTCATCCATTGTTGCAGAGTCCCGAATTTTGGCAGAGATCCTCTAGCCTCCGAGCCCATAATTCTGTCCTCCCAAATGCTGATACCTCTCCCATTGCCCGGAGCTCGTGAGATATGAGGTTTAAATTGGGGGAGAGATTTCTTGATCAGCTTCCACACTGGAGTACTTTGTCTGTCAATAATGGATTCTGTGAGGATATTACTGTTGGCCCCATTCAGATATTTTCTCTTGATGATCTCTGTCCACCAAGCACCTCGCTCACTGAGAATCCTCCAGATTAGTTTGAAGCCCATAGCCATGTTTGCTAACCTTGGAACTCTTATTCCTAGCCCTCCTTTTGCTAAAGGGAGGATGACCTTACTCCATTTGACCAAGCTAAACTTTTTTGTATCTTGCTTCCCTCCTTGCCACAAAAAGCTTCGGATTATCAGCTCCATGTGCTTGTGGATGCTCGCTGGAGCTAGAGTGGTGGCGAATTGATAGATTGGGAGGGCTGAAAGGATGGCCTTAATGAGAATTGTTCTACCTGCTAAGTTAAGCCAATACACTCCCCAGCTCTGAAGCTTCCCTCTCAATTTTTCAATTAATTTAACCCATATCTCAGATTTGATCGTTTCCTTGGCTAAAGGCAACCCCAAGTACATAAAGTAGGACCAATTCCCTTGAGCAGGGATCTCCTTAATTCCATGTGTAGATCATACATTTGTTGTTGTTTAATTTACCTCCAGAAGCTTGGAGGAAGAGGTCCAGCGTTTCCCTGAACCTTCGAGCCATAAGGCTAGAAGCGCCTCCTATTAAGAGGTTGTCATCAGCAAATAGAGAGTGGTTAATCCCTTTGGACCCTCGGACTATATCAATCCCTGTTATTTCCTTTTTCCTTCGTTTATTCTCCAGATGCAGGCTTAGAGTTTCAGCCATGATGATATAGAGAAAGGGAGACAGCGGGCATCCTTGCCTCAATCCTCTTGAACTTTTGAAGGCGATACCGGGCCTACCATTGATGAGGGGGGCAGTCCAGTTGGAGGAAATGCATTCCATGATCCTGCTAATAAAGTGTTCAGAGATACCAAAAGTCTTCAAGACAGCCTGAAGGAATGAATGGTTAACCCGGTCAAAGGCGTTCGCCATGTCAAGTTTGATGATCATTCCCCTTTCCTTTCTTGACATACTACTGTGAATTGCCTCCTGTATGAGAATTACATTATCCGTGATATGTCTCCTGGGGACGAAGCCTCCTTGGTTTTCAGAAATGAGAGAAGGGAGAATTTTTTTAATCCTGTTTGCCAAGATTTTTGAAATGATTTTGTAAGATACGTTGCACAATGATATAGGGCGGAATATATCAAAGGATTGAGGGTTAGGGTCTTTGGGGATCAGAGCCAGATGGGAGGATTTGATGCTGCTGCCCATTTTACATTTGGTGAAAAAGTTTTTAACCATTCTTATATAATCCTTCTTGATAATTTCCCAGTGTGATCTGTAAAAGGCCACTGTGAAACCATCTGGCCCAGGGGCCTTGTCCAGGGGCATGCTGTGCAAAGACCATTCAATTTCCTCCAACGTGATCTCCTTGTCCAGGTCAGCATTTTGGGCTTCTGAGATCTTGTTCTCGATTATACTAAGGACATCTGGGTTTTCCAGGTAATGAGGATCAGCAGTTAAGAGAGTTTTAAAATGTTGGGACGCTGCCTCCTTGATCTTCTCTTGTTCTGTTACAACCCTTCCATCCACCATTATCCTTTCAATGTTATTCACTGCTCGCCTTAGTTTGAGATTATTATGGAAGAAAGAGGTATTTTTATCACCTGCTTTGAGCCAGAGACATCTTGATTTCTGTCTTTGCTCTTCCTCTTCCACACAATTCTGATTGTACAGTTCCTTGTACAGTTCGTTTTCTGCTCTTTGATCATCTTCACTGGCTTGGACATTTTCCTTTTCTTGACTCCACTGATTTAGTTTCGCTTGGAGATCGCTTTTCTTTTTTCCTTGCTCCACTGCGTATTGCCGAGCCCATTGCTTGATGGCAGTCCTAAGGAGTTTAAGCTTGGTTTCCCAGATGAAATGAGGGGATCCTGAGATATCCCTTGCCCATTGATCCTTTATCAGGTTTCTGAAGTCTTCTCTGTTGTCCCACGTTTTATTGTATTTAAAGGGAAGAGGTCCCATATTTTCCCCTTTGTCCAATTGTAGGGCCACTGGCTTATGGTCTGAAATGAAGCCTTGGATAATTGTGCTTTGAATTCTTGGAAAATTAGCCACTATTCTCTCTTGAACCAATATTCGATCCAGCCTCTCTTTGATGTTGTTTTTACCTGTCCTCTTATTTGACCAAGTGAAGCGCCCGTTTTTGGGAGGAATGTCTACTAGATTGTGTGTTTGAATGATTTCTTCTAATGTCTCTCTTGAGGGATCAGCATAGAAGTTCCCTCCCATCTTCTCTTCTGCACTCCTGATTAAGTTCAGATCTCCTCCCAGGAAGATGTTCCTTCCATGGGCAATCAAAAGGTCTAGGGAGATTGACTCCCAGCAAGAAGCTTTGTCTCTGAAGTGGGGAGGGGCGTAGACATTATATATAGAGAACTCTTCTGTCGTGATTGAGCTTTGCATGTCTAACCTGATCCACCATCTGTTCTGCCTGTAATCTTTGAGTTTCCATTTACTTTTGTCCCAAATTGTCCCTATTCCACCTGAGGCTCCCATTGCACTCATAGCTATTCCTTCATAATTTCTACTTCTTTTCATGCTGTTTTGGAATTCCTGGTCAGTAATTTTGGTCTCCTGGAGTAGGAGGAAGTCTGGATGTTCTAATTTAAGAAGGTCTTGGACTGCATTGGCTTTTAGGGAGGAGCCCATCCCCCTACAGTTCCAAGAGACCAAAATCATCATTTACCATTTTTGTTGTGGACCCCGGATTTCTCCTTCATCTTCTCTCCACTTCCTTTGGTCTTGTCTAAATATGAGTCCATTGACTGCTGAGTCCCCGTGGCCATTTCTTTAGCTGCTATCTCATCCCTTATCTCTTTGTTTGACTTCCTTCCCGCTTTTCTTGGTGGGTCAGTGGAGGTGATGTTTTCTTTCGATTTGTTCCTAGTTAGGATTCTTCCAACTGTTGGGGTGGGGGAGCTCTGCCAAGGAGAGGAGGGGGTTTCCATAGGGCCTTTCGGGGAGGGGGGAGGGGAAGGGGGTCCTCTGTAGACAGAGATTCAAAAGGGTTGATGGAGAGAGGGGAGGAAGGGCCAGCTCCCGAGGGCTGGGAAGAGGGGATGAGGGATTCAGAGGGGGGTTTTGAGGATGTTCTTGGAGGGGGGTTTGGGTTTTTCCTCTTGACAGTTTCCCATGCTTCTTCTGATGTTTCTACAGTGTTAACGGAGTCTAAAGATTTAGATTTACTGCATCTATTAGCAAAATGTCAGTATTCATGACATACCTTGCACTTGAATGGCAGCTGCTCGTAGTCCACTTGCTATATGTGCGTCCACTGGTCGACTTTGAGTTTGATTGCTTCTGGTAACCCTTTTCCCAGATCCACTTCAACACATATCCGAGCACATGCATGCATGTTCTCCTTTGGCTCCGATCTGTCAATGTATTTCCCCACATCATTCCCAATGGCTCTTACAGATTCATCTCCCGAGCAATGAAGAGGCAGGTGGGGAAGGTGAACCCATACCGGAACAGCGTTGGGAACATCCATCTCAGGATCGAAATCGGGGGTCCATCTATTGAGATAAAGACCTCGAGTATCCATAAAGTAAGGCCCATTTCGGAAGATGAGATTACGGTCCTCCACTGTCTCGAACAGGAAGGTGAAAAAACCCCCTTCCACAGAATCTTATTGCTATCTTTCCTTGGACCATCGAGTTCCAGTTTCTTTCTACCCAGCGTTGGACAGTGCGGGGTGAGGGCCATAGCCCCGTGAACTGGCCAACCAGGCCTCTCTCTGCAAGTGCAACAGCTGATCTTCTTGGTAGGGCTGGGGGGAGTGAGACTTCCGGAATTTCATCGAGTTTTTTAATGAATTTTGAGGCTGAAGGGCGGATTTTCTCCGAGGCGTTCTCAAGGATGAGCGAAGCGAAGGACTTCATCAGATCATCCGGATCCCGGAAGGGGGGATCCATGGCAGGCTGAGGCCTCAGTGCAGCAGGCGCTCTAGCGGAGGATCCAAGGGAGAGGAGGGCAGTAGGCCCTGGAGAAAGAAAGGGCAGGAGGCCCAGGCGGGAAGCAGGGGGGGAAGGTAGCCTAGCAGCGGCGCTGCCAGGTGCAGGCGTGCAGAGGGGGATCAGAAGCGCAGCAGGGCGCGGGCAGGCACAGGCGCGCAGAGCAATAATGCCGGAAACACCAACAATATTATAAGGAGAAGAATTAGCTATTGTTATGGCCACTCCAAACTCTGGGGTTTGCCATAAAGTTCAAAAGAAAAAGGGTAAAAAAGAGAAAGCAGATTATCTCGGTAAAAAAAAAGATTAGTAAGATTATCTATAATGAGTGCTTCAAGCACATACAAATGGTCTTTAAGAACAAAATATGAATGCACTTGTGTATGTACCTATGTAAATTTTTATTTTTAATAGGAAATTGTGAAATTTTCCAAAAAACAAAAGAGAAAAATAATATATATTATTATAGTAAGATAAATAATATAATTTTAAATCATTTTTAAATTAATAATTTGTTTGTGGTTAATTCTTTTATTATTATTTTTTTTTTTTGTAACACCGGGTTCCTTCTGTGCAGTCTTGGCTCTCCCCTAAAGTCTCCAGTGCTACTGTGCTTTCCCCTAGCGCCTAGCCATGGTACGTCATCGCATGAGAAGTCGCCATGGAGGGAGCCGTGGTGGTCGCCCGCGGCCTCAAACTACTCAATCTATAGATCAACCTCTGCCCCCTGCCTCCCTGCCTTCATCCCAAGCGAATTCTCCTCTGCCCAGCCCTTCTCGCAGACATTTACTGCATAATGCTTTCGAGACCACTCACTTTAAATTTCAGAGTAGCTTGAATAGGCCCAACATCACGGCTAATATCACCATAATTTTCTTTGAGGAAGAAGCTCAGATTCAAGCTCTTGTACGTATTGTGGTAGAGCATCCTCTAGGCATTCTCAGAACTGCGGGCAACCTTGGCACTGGGCATATTTCGACAGATGAAGGTAAGGCGAAAAAGCATGGAAATATGCATGGTGAGGGTGTAAATCCAGACGCTTCTTAGCTACCAGCTAGCTACTCGCATGAAGCCATAGTCTCGATGGCCTTTGCTGGCAGCTCTTGTGGCACCTGTCCTACGTTGGTTCCTCCAAGTGGCAGTGGAGCTGGTGATGTGGATCGTGATGGAGAAGTCTGGTATGGCAATGCATGCTCTGTCATTGAGGAGCCTCCGAACCAGGACATCCCCATGTGATGCCACCTAGTCTCTTTCGTGTCTTCTTAGAGTTTTCTAATTGGTTAATGTTCAGGTTCGAACTCTTCTGGTTTTGAGGTTCTGGTCTTGTTTCTGCGGTTCGGCAATCTGGTTCTATGTCTTTGTGGCTCGGAAGTATATTGTTTTGGTTCTGTTCTTGTGGTTCGGTAGACTAGTTCTATGTCTTTTTGGCTCTACAGTATGTGATTTTCAGGTTGACATGTATAGTTTCTCTATCTATAGGTGTTTGTCTCCAATGTTTCAATGGGGATATCCCAAATCCGCATTATGGATTACTAGCAGTATTCAGGCTTCTATGTATGTTTTTTTCTCTCAATGTAACTTGTTTTTCCCAATTATGGGACAGCTCTGATTTCCTGACAGCATTCATATGCTCTCGTCTGAGGCTTATGCCTCTTTGTAACCTTATTTTTATTTCCTTTTAATAGAATTAGACTTTACAGAGAAAAAAAAAATTACCAATTTAGTTAGAGTGAATCTTATTAATTTGAAATTTTGATCCAAATTTAATGATCTATTTTATTTCATAAGTGGAAAAATCTTTAAAAAATATTAATCTATCATACATTAGTTTTAAATCACTTAAAAATTATTAGTGCACTTTTTATCAAATTCGTATTAAATTGATGGTCTAAAATAATATTATTTATTACAAAACTATATTATTAAAATATTTTTCATCTGAAATAAAATACCAAACTAACCAAAAACACTAAATTTAATATGAACACTTAATGTGTCCAAGTAATATGAAAGTTCTAGTGATTAAATTTGACAATTACCTGTATTTTATTTTTTTAACCATCATTTACGTGCATTTTTTAAATTTGAAGGTCATTAATCCAATTTAATTAATTTTCTATAAAGTAACAAAAAGTTTTGATTTTTCTAAAAGATAGCAAGTAGTTTTAATAATCATTTTTCCATAATTAATAATGGAGAATTTGATTTTTTTACATAGCTAATTATCACGCCAAAAGGCTCTTCACCCTAGTATGGAAGAGATATTGTAATTCCTTGTTATGTTATGTAAACATTTTGACTAGATAAAATAAAATAAAATAATAATTTAACACTAACAATTTTTAGCTCCAGTTTTTGACAACCCATGGTTTTGCCATGGTATTTGTTGATGAAGCCAATTTAAAGGCTTGAGGAAATCCATTCAGTGTAATCCATTTCTACATATCAACCTAGTCAACCAGAGCACACTCACTAGATGCAAAATATGTAAGTTTTAATCTTTTCAACTAGTTTAGATTTTATGTAAGACAATGAAGGATTCATTTATTTTGATTTGAATTGATATTAATGAATTTTATTTAATGTATGAGGGTTATTTGTGACTATGCAACTACCAAGTTGTTTAATGGGAAAGTTGTAGTCAAAGGAGAGGATAGGTCTAAGGAGGAGCACTATAAATTGTACTTAGGAGTTAATTTTAATTTATTTATTTCTAAAATCACATTTATTATAAAACAAAATTGAGATTACAAATGAATCACGTTTATTCATAAAATTTTAATGGTTTCTTAAGATGGAAAGTATGTTTTAAAATCATAGTAAATAATCTAATAAGATAAAGATAATTATTCAATAATCAGAAGTAAAACATAATTCTAATTTATTTTTATTATTATTTAATCTATGACACCCCACGTTACATGAACAATTAACTTATTCTACTGCTTTTAATTTTACTGTACCATTGTGTTTTTATCATCATATTTTTTATGGAAACACCAAAATATTGTGGTTGAGTTGGCCAAAACAATTTATGAATACTACATAATAAGAATTAAAGTATTTTCAAGAATAAGAAATAGTTGTTAAACCTCTTGAGATAATTAAGGTGGTTACTCACCTTTTTCCTCAAAATAAGAATTTGAGGAAGGCCTAGGGGGCTAGAGAATTGGAGAGAGGAAAGTAATATATTTGGTCAAAAGAATAATGTTGCCACCAAAAACTCCTTGAGCTGGGTGATATAAACCAGTGGGAGATCTGGAGAGAATCTATGAGGGTATGTGACTTGAGGCTGGACTATTGGTCTTGACACTTCAAGATACCCAAATTGAATACAGAGTTTATAAATATTGTCTGGAGGGGAAGATCTCGAGGGAGAGTCTAGACGTCATTGCCAGACTTGAGGTTGGGTGGTGAGATCTTCCACAGGCTTGCAGTGAATTAGACAGATGGAAAACAGATAAGTATTGAACCCTGTTTGTTAAATTTCTTTAAATTGAGTATACAAGCTTGTAGGTAAATATGGAAAAGAAACTAGAATGCTACAACAATAACAAAATAATGTGGTATATTTTATTCAGAGAATTTGAAAAGGTAGATTATGGAAATCAATAAAAATCATGTGCTTCGGAAGAACATAGACAATAATTATAAATTTTCAAATTGTGAATAATAAAAATTGAATGATGTATAATGTTAATCACATATCACAGTAGGATATAGGACACAAGATTTTATCTCACTGGTAAAATGTTATAATAACACAAAAACATAATAACAACAAAACTAGTACGTCTGATAAAATCCTCATGCGGATATAATACATGAATTCCTGGAAGAATCAAGGGCAGAACTTTAAAACTCAACCAAGGAAATTATATGCATTGTATGCTAAGACCATAACAGTGATAAAATGGATTACTATTTTCTTATACACAGAAATAAACTGGTACTATAGTAGGAACTAGAAAAACAATGAAATAAGAGCCAAAATAACTGCTCAGGACCATTAATTACACCAGAAAGGTTAAAAGATATTATAAATATGACAGACAATCCAGTACATGAATGAATATGTTATTACTTATTAAAATTGCTCTATTTCGAGAGGAAATGTTTCATTTTCACTCTGTATTCTAACAAAAATACAAAAGCCTCAGTTTATGGAGGCTCAATTACCCTCAGAAATGGGATTCTAAACTACCCCCAGTAATTATGTGCCGACATTTGTTATTCAAAGTAGAGGACTCGAAGTAGTGAAGGAGAAGACCAACTTGAATCAAAATAAGGCATGACTTTCATGTAAGAGATTGGCTAACAAATCCCATGAGAAAAAGAACTTATAGACTCCTCTTTACCTGCAGAAAACAATTACAAAGATTTAGAAAAACTCAAATGAAGCAAACCCTCAAAACTTGAAATATCGGCATGGTGGGAGTTATTTCTTACCTATAATGACTGAGGAATTTAAGGCAGAGTTGTGGTGGAGTCCCTGTTGACGGGGTTGAACCTCATTAAAACTTGTACTAAGCTATGAATCAACAAAACCTTTCAACAATTAACTAAAGACCTTACTTGCGAGTGGGATTACCCTGAAACCCTTGTGTAGAATGATAGCACCTGGAGGATTTGTGGTAAGGTGGAAATAACCCTGCCATAGGCGGAACACTATCAGAGTGAAAAAAATCCAACTGGAAAGACCTCCATAACAATATAGTTATGTGCAAGAAGCAAACCATGGCATTAAGGGAGTCTTTGGTCTGAGTTATCAACAATACAATCCACCAGCAATCAAACCCTAATTTGATTAACCCTCACCTATTGTAGAGCCATTTCCCCAAGTAAATCCATACCAAATGTCAAATAATTCCAGATGGGAGGGGTAGGTGGTTACCTCAAACCCTCTGGCCATCTCGTCATTGTCAGATTGTCAACTTTTAGATCAATGGTGGAATTCCCAACATCTGTTAGCGCTGAGGAAATATCTAGAGAGGGATTCACTCAACATTAATGTGTTTTGGGTGACAGCTAAGTCCTGTCATGAATCATAAATGTGACCTCAAACTTTGGTGAATGAACCATGTAATTACCTATATACCAATGTTTCTGATTGGGAGGGATTTAAATAATGTTACACATATATTATGCCTCAACTTACTTTGACCCTTATTACTTTTGCAAATGAACTAAAAGTGAGTTGTGTAATGAGTGGTTTAATAACAATATTTTGTTTTAATATAGTACTAAGGCATGTTACATATGGTATCAGAGCTCAAGATTACAATACTAAGGCTTCTGGGATATATCTATATATATATATATATATATATATGAGATGCAACGAATTTAGGGGCCAATCTAGAAATGTGGGTACAATTGGGAGAAGAATATCGTCAAGACAAGGTTTCCCTACTCAAAATTGTTCAGCATGTACATGCTGGGATGAATAACTTGAGAACTGATAATGAGAGATTATGACAAGAACAAGAGAGAATATTGAAAAGCCTGACCAATCAACAAAATCAACGTGTGCCAGACCCAAATGTTGGTAACAGAGAGAAAACTAGGACTGTCGATCAACGGGAAGATAATGTTGAATCAAAGGAAAGACATGATGATGACAAAGGACATTCCGATAATGTCTCTAATCAATGACAGTCAAAAAGACAGAAAACTAAATTACAAGGGGAATTTAAAAAGATAAAACCCCCAACTTTTGAAGGTGAAACTAAGGAAGCAGTGGAAGCTTGGTTAATAGATATGAATACATATTTTCAGATTTGTGAATATAACGATAAATTGAAGGCTTGACTAGCAGTTTATCGACTAAGAAATAATGCCACCCTATGGTGGGAAGAAATACAAATTGTAAGGAAAATTGATGAACAATAGGTCATATGGAAAGAATTTTAGAAGCATTTCAAAGATAAACATTTGACAGATCGTTATTATGACGAAGAAGCGAAGGAATTCCATCATTTAAGGTTGGGAGCCTTAAATATGGATGAATATGTAAAAAAAATTACCTCTTTACTGCAATATGTACCATATATGTAAGAAGAAAAAGCCTACAAGATTCAATGTTTCATTAGTAGTCTACCTAATTTTGTGAAGAAAAATCTAGAATTTGGTTATCCAAAAGCAATGGACAATATTGTGTGAAATGCCTACATCTGTTATCAACAAATGAAACAGAAGAATGAAGGTTTGAATGGAGGATTGAATTGGAGGGGAAGAAATTTGCCCCCAAATAGACAAACAAAATTGCCAGTGGAAGGAATTCATAGCAAAGAACCTTTAATAAATTTCCAGTAAAGAATCAACCAAAGGTCCATCACCTACTGAAAGTAGGCAAACCAAGGCAGTTAATAAGCCTATTAATGACCAACAAAAACATCCTCTGCAATGTTGGGGGTGCAGAGAACCCCATTATTATAAAAACTATTTACATAGAGAAAGAACAGAGCAACTTTTGAACATGCAGGAAGCCTCTATGGGTGGGGAGGTGGAAAGGAACGTGCCCATGATAAATGTTGCACTAGATGACCATCAAGCAAAATACCAACCCACCATGATTGAATGTGAAGGTATGATCACTAATTAGCCTGTCTCTATTGTGTTTGACCTAGGTGCTAGCTTAAGCTATGCTAGTCCTAAGATTTTAAAGGAATGCCAATTGTAAAGCAGTAAATTTCAAAAGCCTTGGATAGTTCAATTAGCTACCGGGGCGAAGTGAAGGGTAGTTCCAAAATCAAAAAATTGTCCTGTGGATATCTGAGAAAACCAAATTTATGTTAATTTAAACATACTTCCATTGGGATCATGTGATGTACTAATAGGTATGGATTGGTTGGAAGGCCACTGGTCCTTGGTAGATTGTAAGGGAAAATCTGTTAGTTACATCACTGAATCGGGACAGAGAAAGGAAATTCAAGGAATTAAGAAAAATATTAAGTTACACCCTATTACTGCTAACCAGCTAGGAAAAAGCATCAAGAAAGGTTGTCAAATTTATGTTGTACATGTGGGAGATACAAATTCCATGAACAAGATGACTTCTTTGGAAGATAATCTTGTCATCCAAGACTTTTTTGATGTGTTTGCTGAATCCATACCTAGGCTACCATCCAAATGAGATATCAATTTTACAATTGAGTTAGTTCCAGGTGCAGTTCTTGTTACCAGAACTCCTTATTGTATGAGTATACCTAAATTAAATTAACTCTAAATGTAGTTGTAGGAGCTGCTTAATAAAGGTTATATCTGCCCAATGTGTCTCCCTCGGTAGCTCCTGTATTGTTTGTATGAAAAAAGTACGGAACTCTAAGATTATGTATTGATTATTGTTAGTTGAATAAACTTACTATCAAAAATAAATATCCTTTACCTCAAATTGACAATTTATTCGATCAAGTTCGAGGAGCATGCATGTTCTCTAAGATTGACTTATGATATGGGTATGATTAAATAAGGATTAAGGAAGAGTACATTTGTCAAATTGCTTTTGAACTCATTATGGTCATTATGAGTTCGTAGTGCTACCTTTCGGTTTTATGAATGCCCTGTGACTTTTATGAGTCTGATGAACAATATTTTTCAGCCATACTTAGATAAGTTTGTGCTGATTTTCATTGATGACATATTAATCTACTATAAGAATCAAGAGGAGCATGAAAAGCATCTGAGAATTGTATTGCAAACCTTATGGGACAATCAGTTATACACTAAGTACAACAAGGGTGATTTTTACAAAATTCATATGTAATATCTTGGTCATGTTATATCAGCAGAAGGTATAGCAGTAGCCCCGAAGAATATTAAGACCATTATGGAGTGGACTACCCCAAAGAATGCCACTGATATGAGGTCCTTCTTGGGACTAGCTGGGTATTATTGTCAGTTCATTAAAATATTTTAAAAAATCGCCTTTCCCATGACTTTGTTACAAAATAAGGGAAGGAATTTCTCATGGACTACTGAATGTCAACAAAGATTTAAGCAATTGAAACACTTGCTTACCACTGCACCTGTATTAAAGGTTGCAGATCTAGAGAAATCATTTGTTGTATGCACAGATGCTAGTAAGGAAGGTGTTGGAGGAGTACTATCACAAGAACAAAAAGTTATAGCCTATGAATCCCACAAGTTGAAGGAATATGAAAAATGTTACTCTTCTTATGATCTCGAATTAACAGTAATAGTACACGCACTAAAAATGTGGCGACACTACCTACTGGGAAAGAAATTTCTATTGTTAACATATCATAGTAGTCTTACAAATTTATTTAAATAGTCTAGTTTAAATTCCCATCAAGATAGGTGGACAACCTTTTTAATCGAATTTGTCTTTGAAATAAAGCACCTTAAGGGAAAGGAAAATTGATTTGTTGATGCATTAAGCAGGAATCTGCATTGCATTTATGAAACACATTTCAGCCAAGTGAAGTCCAATCTCCCTAGTATGATTAAATAAACATCTCTTAAGGATCCAAAATATACCTTCCTTTGGCAGAAAGCAATTAATGCTCAGAATAAAGGAGAAAAAACTAAATATGGGATAAATCTTGATAAGTTGTTCACCTTTATAAATCGAATTTATAGCCCTAATCAAAATTCTATTAAACAATTTTTAATGGATGAATTTAATAGGAAACCTTATATTGCCCACCTGGGATACCAAAATTACTTTCAGATATCAAGAAAAGTTATTTATGGTCAGGCTTAAGAAAATATATTAGTGAATATTTGGCTAAATGTTTAGAATGTTAGCTGGTGAAGGAAAAACACCAACACCCCGCTAGACTACTTCAACCATTGCCTATCCCTGAGTGGAAATGGGAGGTGATCACTTTGGATTTTATCACAGGCTTGACCCAAACTAAAAAGCAACTGGCTCAATTATGGTGGTGGTTGATAAGCTAAGTAAAACCACTCATTTTATACCGGTAAAATCAACTTACAAGACTGTTGCAAATATCTTTATGAGAGAGATATTTAGACTTCACGGGATATCCAAAGTAATGATCTCAAATAAAGATGTAAAATTTACATCCACATTCTCGAAGACTTTTTTCTCTAGATTGGGCACACATATCCAATTCAGTACCACTTATCATCCTTAGATGGATGGTTAGACTAAATGGTTTAATCAAGTTTTAGAGGATATGTTAAGAATTTTTATGATGCAGTAGTCACATAAGTGGGAAAATTACCTCCACTTAGTGGATTTTTCTCATAATAATGGACACCACGAGTCATTGGGAATGAGTCCCTTCGAAGCATTGTATCAAAGAAGGTGTAGGGTACCCATAGATTGGAATAGTCTTGTTAATAGATTAACATTGGGTCCTGATATGTGAGCTGAGATGGATCAAACAGTTAAAAATATTCGTCAGAACTTAAAGGCCACCCAAGATAGACAAAACTTTTATGCGGACAAAGGAGAACCTATAGATAATTCCAAGTAGGAGATCATGTGTATTTGCGAGCCAATTCGAAGAAAAGTACCTTGCAATGGAGAGGTTGTGCTAAATTAGCACCCCGATACTACAGTCCTTTTCAAGTATTGGAATGATTTGGACCTGTAGCATATAAGCTCACGTTACCAAGCCATATCCAGGTTCATAATGTTTTCCAAGTCTCCTTGTTAAAAAACTATGTGTACAATCCTTAGCATATAATTAACTGGGAAAATGTAATCGCGTTGCTTGCTAAAAGAGCTACGCAGCCCTAGCTAGCAAATGCAACAAGAAGCATGCAACAGCTCGTAGCTTCCCCTCAGCAGCCTCCTACTACTAGGGACTAAGCACCATGGATGCATCAGAGGATGGAGAGCCTCTCTCAGATCAACTGCATGAAAATGAAGGAACATCAAAAGATTTCGCCTCTCTCATTTCTGTAATGGGCCCAGCAAAGAACAGACCATTAGTCATTAAGTTTGTTAAAAGATTGGAAGACATTCCTAAAATCTCACTCTCTCCTGCCCTTCCCTGTAGAGCAACACTTTATGTGGTGGAGCGTGGATTAGTGGGGTAGTTTATTGGGTTATGGCCATCGCCCAAAACTATGCAAAAATGGGTAGAAAGGAATTGGACTGTGTCAATGGATGGAAAAATCTCAATCAGGTTTTGTGGAAGAGGTTACTACACTTTTCACTTTGAAACCAAGGAGGATCGAGATATAATATTTAGGAATGGACCTTATTTTATGGATACAAGGGTTTTGTATCTAAACAGATGGACGTCGGATTTCGACCGAGAAATGGATGTACCCAATGTCATCCCCATCTGTGTCAGATTGCCACACCCTCCCCTTCACTGTTGGGGGGATGATTCAGTCAAAGCCATAGGAAATGCAGCTGGGAAATATATTGACAGGTGTGATCCAAAGGAAATATGCATGCATGCACCAGAATTTGTGTAGAAGTGGATCTTGGGAAA
The DNA here is from genome assembly GCA_000404065.3 of Pinus taeda. Lineage (NCBI taxonomy): Eukaryota > Viridiplantae > Streptophyta > Pinopsida > Pinales > Pinaceae > Pinus > Pinus taeda. The sequence goes on along the minus strand of APFE031035854.1, from coordinate 50,560 downwards.
GGGATACTAGAAGCTATCAAAATCAAAGTGAACCAGTGGACGCACATACAATAGTTGGATTATGAACAAATCCCCTTCAAATGCAAGGTATGTCACGAATATAGTCATTTTGCAAATAGACGTGCAAAAAAAAAGAAAATGAAAATGAAAAGAGTGAAGATCTAGAAAACAAATGGGAATAGGTTAAAACAAAGAAGACAATCCACAAACAACCAAATCTATCTTCCTCACAGCTCTCTACATCCTCTAACCTCCATCCCCCATCACCAAAAGAAGACAATAGTCCTCTTGCTAGCCTTAATCCTTTTGAGCCTCTGGATCCTTCAGCTCCCCCATCCCCTGGACCAAGATCCAAATCCCCACAACATACCCCCAACCCCCCTTCATCCCCTCTGGTATAAAACTCTCATACCCCTTCCCCCCCTTAGTAGACAAAATCCTAACTAGAAAACAGTCAAAGGAAGCACCCCCAAATGTAGAATATCAAAAAAATTCAAGAAGAAAAACAAACAAAGAACTCAGGAATGAAGCAGAAGCAAAGGAAATGGCATTAGGAATGCAGTAACCTATGGAAACCTTCTTAGGAAGGAGTACAAGAAACAACGAAAAAGCTAGCAAAGAGGGAAAGGATCCATGCACCACCCAACAAGTAAATAATGATAGTGGTTTCCTAGAATTGCATAGGAATGGGATCATTTGTCAAAAAAAATGCCACAAGAGACATTCTGGAAAAATAAAACCCAAACATCCTTATGATTGAGGAGACAAAAACAAACAACCAATAAAATGAAAAAAAAAATCAAAAATTATGAAGGGGGTGCAATACATGCAACAGGAGCATCTAGAGGTATTTACACAATATGGAAAAAGGGAACCTGGGAATTAACAAAATACAAAAATGATCAGCACTGGATCCAAACATATCTAATGCAATCAGTACAAAAGAGAGGTACAGTGTTATAAATATATATGCTCCAAATCACTACAAGGAAAAAGAGCAATGTTGGGCCACCATAAAAGAAGCACTAAAAGAAATGCAAGTTGGGAAACTAATACTAGGAGGAGATTTTAATTTGGTAAGAAGTATAGAAGAAAATTTTGGAGGAACATACCACACAAACCCATCCAGGGATATTCTAGAAGAAATAATGGAACAACACAATTTAATAGACATCCCGCCAACCAACGGGAAATACACTTGGAGCAATAAAAGAGTGGGGAAAAGCAACATAAAAGAAAGGTTGGATAGAATTCTGATACAAGAAAATATAGTAGTAGTGCACAACTCCAAAAAATAAAAAATTTTACACACCACAACATCTGACCATAAACTGGTGACAATATTCATGGGAAAAATGGAAAACCAGGGACCGCTCCCATTTAGATATAGCTCAATTTGGGACAACAACACAGAAATCAACGAACTAGTCAAGGAAGCATGGGAGCCAAGAGTAACATGATCACCACAGTATATTTGGGAAACAAAATTAAAAACTGCAAGAACCAAATTGAAGGAATGGGCAAGAGAAAATGAAAAAAATATATATTACAGCAGAAAAAGGACAGCATGCAAATTGAAAACAAAAACAAAGAAGAAGGCAAGTAATATTATCTAAGAGAGAAGGAAATATTTTGGGAAATACATAGGGAAAATAGGAAAGAAGAAGAAGAGGCAAGATTGAAATCCAGAAGTTTGTATCTCAAGGCAGCGGACAAAAGCACATTATTTTTCCATAACACAATGAAGATAAGAAGAGAAAGAAACCAAATAGAAAAAATTCAATTCAAAAGCCAAGAGGTCAAAGGTGCGAAGGAACTAAAAAAAGTAGCCCATCAGCACTTTAAAAACTTATTCTTAGCCAACGCAGAAATGGCTGAGAGTGAATATTTCTTAAAGCACACAAAAAAAAAAAATTAAAAGACCAAAATGTTACAATGTGCAAGGATCCCACAGACGAAGAGGTAGTGGCGACCATATGGAGCCTGCATCCAGACAAAGCCCTAGGGCCAGATGGTTTCACAATAACATTCTACAGATCTCATTGGTATACCATCAGAAAGGATTTCTTAAGAATGGTGAAGAATGTCTTCAAAAAAAAATAGGAGGCAACACAAAATCCTCCTATCTTGCTCTAATCCCAAAGGAAGGAAACCCCTCAACTTTCAACAGGTTTCACCCTATCTCTATTTGTAATTCATCTTATAAGATAATAACAAAAATAATTGCAAATAAAATCAAGGAAGTACTTCCAATAATCATATCTGAAAACTAAGGAGGATACGTGCCCAACAGGAAAATCATAGATAATGTAATTATTGTACACAAAGTTGTACACTCTAGTATGCTAAGGCAAGAAAAATGCCTCATAATCAAGCTAGATATGGCAAATGCATTTGACAAGGTCAGCCATCCATATCTAATGGATGTCCTCCAGAAAATTGGTTTCTCAAGAGAAATAATGGAATTCATACAGGCATTCATTTCTACTCCTTGGATTTCCCCCCTCATAAATGGAAGGCCCAGTGACTTCTTTCAAAGCACAAGAGGCCTTAGGCAAGGTTGTCCTCTCTCTCCCTTCCTATATATTATAATGGTGGAAACATTAAGTAGGGCTTTGGGAAAACAAATAAAGGAAAGAAATATCACAAAGATCAGAATATCAAAAGGAGTAAAACAATAAACCACTCACTCTTTGTTGATGACACATTGCTACTGGGAGGGGCATCAACAATAATAGCGAGGTTCAAAAAAGTTCTAGATGATTTCTTATAGGTTTCAGGTGGGCTATTAAACAATACATAATGCAGGATATATGGATGGAATACCCCCCAAGAACTATGCAAAGGATCTCACAAATCTTAGACATCCCTATACAGGAAAAATGGATACATTTCTTCTATCTGGGACTTCCAATCTCAAAAGAGAACATGAAGATAGAAATATGGACTAAACAAATTGATAAAATGAAAAACAAAATACAAAGTTGGGGTATGATGTGGTTGAATATGGCAGGAAGGGTAATACTAATCAAAGCACTCCTTGCAACACTACCTATCTACCAATATGCAATAATCATGGCCCCAGCAAGTGCCCACAAACAAATGGAGTTAATATTAAGAAGCTTTTTGTGGCAGGGAGGGAAGCAGGAAAATAAAAAATTTAGCCAGGTAGGGTGGGAGCAAGTAGTACTACCTTATGAACAAGGAGGACTATCAATTCAGATACCTGGGCTCCTGAATGCAACACTGGGAATGAAAATAGTATGGAGACTAATTACATGAAAAGAGAGCTGGTGTAAAAAGACTCTTATGTCAAAACATATGGATGGCACCAGGAAAAGATTACTTAATGTAAATATCCCAAAAAGACAATGTACCCAAGTTCGGAAGCTGATTAAAAAAAAAAAATCCATTAATGAGTAGATACATTTCTAAAATCCCAGGCAATGGAAAAACAATTTCAATTTGGGAGGACATAATCATGGGAAAAGAACCACTACAGAATCATCTAGAAATTGAAGACATACAAGAGTGGATGAAAGGTAAAGGTTTCAATACTTTACACTCAATCTCTCTATGGAACCAAAAGGAGTGGCAAGACTAGAAAATCTAAGCAATTCCGGCAGATCTGGAAGGGCAATGGAGCAAAATCAGGCAGCTCTTAAAAGGGGTAGCAACAATCCACCATGATGAGGAAGATGAATATCTTTGGGACCCAAGCAGTGGACATTACACAGTTAGGACTAGATATAAAATCCTTCAAGAACAACCAAATCAAAAAGATTGGGATTCTTGGAAAATAGCATGGAAATCAGAAAGTTTGCCTAAGATCAAAATGTTCATCTGGACTCTCTTAAAAGGGAGAATATTGACCAATGAAAACTTAAATAAAAAGGCTTTCATGGTCCAACACAATGCCCATTATGCATGCAGGCCGAAGAAAATGTACAACATCTTTTCCAAGAATGCACTTTTGCCAAAGAATGTTGGCAGCACCTGATAAGTCCTTTGGAAATAAGAATAAATTTCGAAAAGCCCTTGCCATATTTTCTTTAGACCTTTGAGAAGGCCTACCCATACACAACAAAGAAAAAAGCCACAATTCAGAGAATATGGAAATGCATTCCAGTGGTTCTATGTTGGAAAATTTGGTTGACACGAAACAAGTGCATTTTCAAACATCAAATCCCAAGGATAGGGAAGACCCTCTCAAAAACATGGGGATTAACTTCTGAAATTATCAATGTCAAAGGAACAACTCCAACAGACTATAACACTCTTCAACAGGAAGAACGAGATTGGCTCAGGAAAGCCATAATAAATAATAATGGACAAAAAGGACAGAGGAAGAAAAAAAACAGGAAATATATGGAAAATAAGAATGAGTGAAGAGAAACTGACAAACTGGAGGAAAAATCAGAATAAATATTGTCTATACTTTGATGGGGCCTCAAAGCATAATCCGGGAAACGCAGGGGTAGGGGGGGTAATCCTCGATCCTAATGGGAAAGAAAATGTCACATATGAATGGGGATTGGGACAAATATCAAATAATAAGGCAGAAACATACAACTTGTTGATGGGAACAAGAATAATCAAAAAGAGAGAAATTCAAAATCCTATCATAATAGGAGACTCAACCATAATAATAGAGGTAATGTCAAGAAACAAAAATTCAAGCAATGAGTTTATGAACATAATTTTTAGAAGAATCAGGAAGAACTTGGAAGGCTTTGGCAATGTAATCTATAGACATGTCTTGAGAATTCACAATCAACAGGCAGATTATTTTGCAAACCAAGCAGTGAAAAAAAATGAAGGGCTTGTTCATGAAAACCAGGAAGAATATCACAACTTTGTTCCTTAATAATCATCAAAAATCACAAGTATAAAGCTAACCAAATCCAAGGGAAAAATCACAATGATAAAAGAAATAAATCAAAAAACAACAGTAAAAAAACAACAAAGGACACATCACTACAGCAACAACCAGGAAATCACGGGAATGCAAAGGAAAAATCACGAAACTTCAGACTCTCGTATGAGAAACAGCAGGAATGAATATTGTAATCTTGGTCACAAGAACCACGTTTCAATCTATCTCATGGAAGGCAGGTTTCAGGCTGAGATAAAGCACTATAAGAATAGAGGGTGCATTTACAAACATCACAGCAGCAATCTCAGTGAGGAAATCTTTACTTTCCATGTTATTATAGTGTTACTTTGGTTTCAAATCCCCTCCCTGTCTTCTCTAATAGCCCATAGTGTTTCCTCTGTTTAGCACGTAGAATTCATCTTAAGCCTCCACCCTTTTTCTTACCCAGCTTTCTCACTCTGTATTTCTTAACTCCCTTCACTCCCTCCTCTCAGCGAGCGCAAATCCCTTGTGAGCATCCATGCCCTCCATCTTCCCCTCCCATTATCTCAACCCTCCTCCCTGACTATTATAACCAGATTTTGGCCCTCCTTTAGTTCTGTCATTCATAGGGACTTCAGCTAGACTATCGGTATACACGGGAAAAACCCATCTGAGTGCTTAAACTGGACATCAAAAAATCATTCATTCACATCTATAATTATCGTCAGGCCCACACTCCCAAGCCGTTTCCGCAGTGCTGCTCCCTCCTTTCTTCGATCTCCAATCAAATCAGGACAATTGATCTGGCGCTTGATCCAATGGTCATCTATTAGCCAATTCAATCAAACTCGCATGACTCTCCTCCACCGTCAATCTGTACTCAATGGATTAGACGACTCCCACCAATTTTGGGTAGACAACAAGCACGAAAATACCTGCTCGAAAAGTGGTTTTGCCTCTCTCCTATGATGCTACGTGTCGCTCGGTCAGTGGAATCGGGCAACTTCTCCATTTTACCACTTATGGTTACTACCGCGCCTGAAATACCATCTCCGTGTATAATCCTGCCTTTCTTCATGGTTAATGTCTAGACTTGTTCATGCCCGATGACTGTAGATCTCAACCATCGACGGCTACGATGGCTCCTCCAATTTACTCTTCCACCAGTGCCTCTGGTTAATCTGCACCATTCATCCCCTAATCCCAATCTTGGCAACTTAATCTTAGCCGCTATTCTTTCTAACAACCTCGTTCGTTGATCTCCGATATCCAATGGTTCCCGTCTACACCAAAAGGCAAGTGGTCAACAACAGTAGAATAAGAAGCACCTCAGGCAACAAAAAATCAAAGAAGTACAGCAAAATATGGAGCAGTAAGCAGAGACAGGGGAAGAAAAAACAAACAAATCAAATGGAATTCAACCCACTGAAGAAGTAGTGGCATATTACAAAAACAACTCTTCGAGCAACGAAGGGGAGAACTCGGTCAATTATGACAAGAAGAACCAGTCAACCCAGGAGCAATCAGTCTACAAGCCTTGAAAAACTGTTAGAGAGCCCATGACATGTAAATTTCTCTTCCTAGTAGGCCAGTTTGTTAGGCAGTACACTATAATACACATAAAAATAAATAAAGTCTTGAACAAAATCCTAGGAGTAGAGACTGTGTTCCTATCTCATGGCTTATATGTTTTTCATGGTACAGTCGTTTGCAATAGGAGCTTGCTCCATCAAATCTTTTGGTAATATATCAATTACCCAACCTTGTTAAAAAGAATAAAATTAACTAGGAAAATGTGCAAGTAAATCAATTAATGAAATAAATTAGTATATAATTGTTTTATTATAAGTTAAATTTCTGATGGTAGTTTGTGATGATGGGCAGGTTGAACTAGAAGGAGAATTTCTAGAATAAACTCTTTGTGTTCTCAAATGGAGAGAAACAACCTTGTGGAAACGAGCCATCACCTAGGTTAAAGTGAAATGGAAGCAATTTGGCCCAGAAGAAGCCACCTAGTAAGAAGAGGATTTCATGCAGAAATCTTATCCTGCACTATTTTCATAAATCAAAGAGAACATCAGTACGATGTTCCTCATGAGAGGGGGGGAGATGTGACACCCCATGTTACATGAACAATTAGATTATTATACTGCTTTTACCTTTACTGTACTACTATGTTTTTATCATCATATGTTCAATGGAAACACCAAAGAACTTTGGATGAGTTGGCCAGAACAATTTGTGAATACTACATAATAAGAATTAAAGTATTTTCAAGAACGAGAAACAATTGTTAAACCTCCTGAGATAGTTAAGGTGATTAATCACCTTTTTCCTCAAAAGAATAATTTGAGGAAGGCCTAAGGACTAGAGAATTGGAGAGAGGAAAGTAATAGATTTGATCAAAAGCAGAATGTTCCCACCAGAAAATCCTTGAGCTGGGTGAGATAAACCAGTGGGAGATCTGGAGAGAATCTATGAGGGTATGTGACTTGATGCTGGACTGGTAATCTTGACGCTTCAAGATACCCAAATTGAATACAGAGTTTATAAATATTGTTTGGAGGGGAAGATCTCGAGGGAGATTCTGGACGTCATTCCCAGACTCGAGGATGGGTGGTGATTTCTTCCATAGGCTTGCAATTAATCAGACAGAGGGAAAACATATAAGTGAACCATGTTCGTTAAATTCATTTAAATTCAATATATAGGCCTATAGGTAAATATGGAAAAGAAACTATAATGTTGCAACAATAACATAATACTGTGGTATATTTTATACAGAGGATATTAAAAGGTAGATAATGGAAATCAATAAATATCATGTGCTTTGGAAGAAAATAGACAACAATTATAATTTTTTGAATCGTGAATAAAAAAATTAATGATGTGTACTATTAATCATATTTTAAAAGACTATGGCAAGAACCGAGCATAATGAAATTATTAAATACCCATATTTATAAGGAATGTTACGTATCTTAGTAGGATATAGGAGACAACATTTTATCTCACTGCTAAAATGTTATAATAACACAAAAACGTAATAACAACAGAACTAGTATGTCTGAGAAAATCGTCATGCAGATATAATGCATGAATTCTTGGAAGAACCGAGAGTAGAACTTTAAAACTCAACCAAGGAAATTATATGCATTGTATGCTAAGACCATAGCAGTCATAAAATCAATTACTATTTGCTTATACATAGAAAGAAACTCATACAATAGTAGGAGCTAGAAAAACAGTTAAACAAGAGCCAAAATAATTGCTCATAACCATTAATTATACCAGAAAGGTTAAGAGATATTATAAATCCAATAGAAAATCCAATACATGAATTCATATGTTATTACTTAGCAAAATCACTCTAGTTCAAAAGGAAATATTTCATTTTCGCTCCCTATTCTAACTACGAGACAAAGGCCTCAGTTTATGGAGGCTTAGTCACCCTCAGAAATGGGATTCTAAACTACTCCCAGTAATTTTGTGCATCGACATTTGCTTGCAGAAGACTTGAAGTAGCGAAGGAGATGACCAACCTGAATCAAATTAAGGCAGGAGTTGTAGGTAAGAGCTTGGATAACAATCACGTGAGCAAAATAATTTCCAGACTCCTCTTTACCTACAGAAAACAATTATAGAGATTTAGAAAAAATCAAATGAACCAAACCTTAAAAACTTGAAATACCGGCATGGTGGGAGTTATTCCTTACCTGTAATGATCGAGGAGCTTTGAGGCAGAGCCGCAACAGAGTCCCTTTCGATAGGGTTGAACCTCATTAAAACTATTACTAAGCTATGAGTCAAGAAAACCTTTTAGCATTTAACTAAATAGCTTACCTATGAGTGGGATTACCCTAAAACGCTCATGTAGAATGATAGCACTTGCAGGCTCTATGGTAAGGTGGAAATAACCCTTCCATAGCTAGAACATTGTCAGAGTGACGAAAGCCAACTGGAAAGACCTCTATAACAATTTCAGTTTTGTGCAAGAATCAAACCATGGTGTTAAGGGTGTCTTTGGTCCCTAATCAGAATTCTATTAAACAGTTTTTAATGGATGAATGTTACAGGAAACCTTATGTTACCCACCAGGGATACTAGAAACTACTTTCACCTATCAAGAAAGGTTATTTATTGCTAGTCTTAAGAAAATATATTATTGAATATTTGGCTAAATGTTTAGAATGTCAGCTGGTGAAGGAAAAACACCAACACCCTGTTTAGTGGAGTTTTCTCATAATAACGAACACCACGAGTCATTGGGAATGAGTCCCTTCGAAGCATTGTATAGAAGAAGATGTAGGGTATCGATAGAATAGAATAGTCCTTTCAATAGATTAACAATGGGTCCTAATATGCTATCCAAGATGGCACGAATAGTTAAAAAGATTCATTAGAACTTAAAGGCAACCCAAGACAGACACCAATTTTATGTGGACAAAGGAGAACCTATAGAGAATTCCAAGTAGGAGATCGCATGTATTTACAAATAAAGCTAAAGAAAAGTACCTTGCAATGGAGAGGTTGTGTTAAATTAGCACCCTCGTATTGTAGTCCTTTTCAAGTATTGGAACGAATTGGACCTGTAGCATATAAGCTCATATTACCAAGCCATTTCTAGGTTCATAATGTTTTCCATGTCTCCTTGTTAAAAAAATATGTGTACAATCCTTAGCATATAATTAACTAGGAAAATGTGCAAGTAAATCAATTAATGAAATAAATTAGTATATAATTGTTTTATTATAAGTTAAATTTCTGATGGTAGTCTGTGATTATGGGTAGATCGAACAGGAAGGAGAATTTTTGGAAGAACCTCTTCATATTCTCAAACCAAGAGAAAAAACCTTGTGGAAACGAACCATTACCCAGGTTAAAGTGAAATGGAAGCACTTTGGCCTGGAAGAAGCCACCTGGGAAGAAGAGGATTTCATGTGGAAAGCTTATCCTGCACAATTTTCATAAATCAAAGAGAACATCAGGATGATGTTCCTCATCATAGGGGGGGAGATGTGGCATCCCATGTTACATGAACAATTAACTTATTCTACTGCTTTTACTTTTACTTTTATTTTTAATTTTATTGTACTACTATGTTTTTATCATCATATGTTCGATGGAAACACCAAAGGATTTTGGATGAGTTGGCCAAAACAATTTATGAATACTACATAATAAGAATTAAAGTATTTTCAAGAACAGGAAACAATTGTTAAACCTCCTAAGATAGTTAAGGTGGTTACTCACCTTTTTCCTCAAAAGAAGAATTCGAGGAAGGCCTAGGGGGCTGGAGAATTGGAGAGAGGAAAGTAATATATTTGGTCAAAAGAAGAATGTTTCCACCAGAAACTCCATGAATTGGGTGAGATAAACTAGTGGGAGATCTGGAGAGAATCTATGAGGGTATGTGACCTGACGCTGGACTATTGGTCTTGACGCTTCAAGATACCTCAATTGAATACTATAAATAATGTTTGGAGGGGAAGATCTTGGGGGAGATTCTAGACGTCATTGCCAGACTCAAGGCTGGGTGGTGAGATCTTCCACAACCCTGCAGTTAATCAGACGAAAGGAAAACAGATAACTATTGAACCATGTTCGTTAAATTTATTTAAATTCATTATACAAGCATGAGGTAAATATGGAAAAGAAACTAGAATGTTGCAACAGTAACATAATACTATGGTATATTTTATACGGAGAATATGAAAAGGTAGATAATGGAAATCAATAAATGTCATGTGCTTTAGGAGAACATAGACAATAATTATAAATTTTTGAATTTTGAATAAATAAAATGAATGATGTGTATTTTAATCGTTTTTTAAAAGACTATGGATAGAACTGAGCATAATGAAATTCTTAAATACCCATATTCATAGGAAATGTCATGTATCTTAGCAGGATATAAGAGATAACATTTTGCTCTCACTGCTAAAATTTTATAATAACACAAAAATGTAATAAAAACAAAACTAGTATGTCTGAGAAAATCCTCATGCAAATATAATGCATGAATTCCTGGAAGAACGGAGAGCGGAACTTTAAAACTCAACCAAGGAAATTATATGCACTGTATGCTAAGACCATAATAGTCATAAAATCAATTACTATTTTCTTATATGCAGAAAGAAACTTGTACAGTAGTAGGAGCTAGAAAAATAGTTAAACAAGAGCCAAAATAACTGCTCAGAACCATTAATTACACTAGAAAGGTTAAGAGATATTATAAACCCGATAGACAGTCCAGTACATGAATGAATATGTTATTACTTAACAAAATTGCTCTAGTTCGAAAGGAAAGATTTCTTTTTCACTCCCTATTATAACAATGGGATAGAGTCCTCAGTTTAGGGAGGCTCACTCACCCTTAAAAATGGGATTCTAAACTACTCCCAGTAATCATGTGCATTGACATTTGCTATTCTAAGTAGAGGACTCAAAGAAGTGAAGGAGAAGACCAACCTAAATCAAATTAAGGCATGAGTTGTAGATAAGAGCTTGGATAACAAATCTCATGAGCAAAATAATTTCCTGAATCCTCTTTACCTGCAGAAAACAATTGCAGAGATTTAGAAAAATTCAAATGCAGCAAACCCTCAAAACTTGAAACACTGGCATAATGGGAGTTATTCCGTACATGTAATGACCGAGGAGATTTGAGGAAGAGCCGTGACAGAGTCCCTATCGACAGGGTTGAACCTCATTAAAAATCTTATTGAGTTATGAATAAACAAAACCTTTCAACAATTAACTAAATACCTTACCTGCAAGTGGGATTACCTTGAAACCCACGTGTAGAATGATAGCACTTGTAGGCTCTAGTAAGGTGGAAATAACCCTACCATAGCTGGAACACTATAAGAGTGAAAAAATTAAACTGGCAAGACCTCCATAACAATGTTAGTTATATGCAAGAAGCAAACCATGGCGTTAAGGGAGTCTTTGGTCTAGGTAATCAACAATAGAATCCACCAGTAATCAAACCCTAAGTCGATTACCCTCACCTGTTTCAGAGCCATTTCCTCGAGGAAATCCATACCAAATGTTGAAGAATGTTGGATGGGAGGGGTAGGCGGTTACCTCAAACCCTATAGCCATCTCTCCATCGTCGGATCATCAACTTGCAGATCAATGGTGGAATGTCCAACACTTGTTAGAGCCAAGGAAATATCGGAGTTGTCTATAATGCGACTTTTTGGAGATTCCGGTGACGGAATTCGGTGGAAGAAATGAGGTTAAATCTTGATTTTTAGCAGTTAAAATGGTTTTTTAACTGCATATTTGGATTCAGCGCCCTGAAAAACCCCTGGGAGCCATTGATTGTGCAGAAACTAGCTATCAAACTTGGGATTCCATTGAATTGCTGCCAGATTTTGACTGGAAAAATCCGCCGGAAAGACTTTCAAAAAGTCGCATTATAGACTACTGCGGAAATATCTAGAGAGGGATTCTCTCAACATTAACATGTTTTGGGTGATAGCTAAGTCCTGTCATGAATCATAAATGTGACCTCGAACTTTGGTGAATGAACCATGTAATTATATGTATACCAATGTTTCCTCTTGGGAGGGATTCAAATAATGTTACACATATATTAAACCTCGACTTACCTGAATCCTTAGTAATTTTGCAAACAAATGAAAAGCAAGTTGTGTAATGAGTGGTGTAATAACATTTTTTTTTTTTTTTTAGTACTCATGCATGTTACATAATCAATTAAAATAATTAGTGTCTGATGTGGAATTCTGTTTTTATCCTCCTAATGCAGGTAAGATAATTTTCTTACCTTGAGGAAAAGAAAAAGAGAAGTGAGCCACTCACAATTCATTAAATCAAACACATAGTAAAAAATAACTTTCTATGATAAAAAATAGCCTATTTAATATCTGTAAAGTAATATAAATCATAGACATATATTTTATGGTTAAGCCATAATTAAAAATTTTGCAATGCAAAACTTATACTACAAAAAAAAAAAAAATTATACTCAAGAGAAACATGAGATTTAAATGAATAATAAAAATCAAATGTCACGTGAAAAATAATTTTAAAAAGAAACCATCATAAAAAATTTCTAGCGTATATGTATAAAACTAATATGCAAGCATCTAAATAAACAAGTTAAAATTTTGCTCATATTAACACACAAATTCACATGATTTAGATGCAAAGCTAAAGAAACTTAGATATATTTATTGATATTGTGACATGAAATAGAAGAAAGTAGACTGAGCATTATTACGTATAAATTTGATGACTATCATTACATCATTACCATTTGGTTACATTAATTTAATAATTATTTTATTTATTTAATATTTTTAAATAATTATTCAGAAAAAAAAAATAAAATAGATTTATCACATCTTTATATGTCAATGCCATGCTCAAAGGTATGAAAATAAGTATACCTTTGAAAAGAGTATCCTGGAGTGATGCAATCTGTGTTATGTGTGGATGTGAATTTAGATGTGCACATATTACATATCCCAACTATTAGGGCCTAAATCTACCTCAGGCTGAGAAGAGCAGGTCTAGGATAACATCAAACCATGCTTAACCTGGTAGCTAGCCCTACTAGGTTGGGAGAGGGCTCTCTCCTTATCAATCTTAGGAAAAATAGCAAATGAGGCTTGAGATGACTGATATAAAAACTAATTTTAGGCTAGGTATATGCTCAGAGTATTTTGATTGAGTTTTATGTTGGTTTGTTGGCTCAAATGTGAAAGGTAGATTTGGGTCCAGGGAATGGACTCAGTCTTCCAGAGGTTTCTGTGGGGCGAGGTAGGAAAATTCTTTAGTACTTTAGATTGAGTGATATGGAGAGTCTTAAGACTGGTGAGGAGTTGGAGAGGGCATGAGAGTCTCAGGAATCCTCTTCAAATAGTTGAAAACATGAAAAACTAAACAAACCCTAGGTAGAGCATTGGAATATCAATGATTTCTACATTTATCCTTGATTCATTTAGTTCAGCTAAAAAGAGAGAGATAATGGCATACATAAACACATGTAAACTTTAATTACAGAAGAAAAAACAATACCAAATCAACTTTCCACAAGAATCCCACAAAATGCTGCAAACCCTTGTCTATTCCTTTGCCAAACTGTAGAGATGAATGTACAATAATGCTCAAAGCATTAACAAGAGTCCAACGTTGACAAATGACTGAAAGAGTATTAGATATAGGCAAAAAACAACTCATGCTAGCCTTTAGGGGTCGAATTCATGAGTTTAGGATCTGTTTCAACAAGATCTAAACTAAGAATTGAAAAATAGGCAGTGGAACAGCTTGCCTCTAAAACCTAGGAAATTGATTCATTCAGTTTCAAAACCACCTATACGTGATGTATCTACCTCCATGAGTGAATTTTTACCATTTTTACATCGAAGTCCATCAAGTTACATCAATTTACATCATGAGTTTGACCATGAGAGAGAAAAATTCAAACTAGGAAAAAACTAAGCAAAAAACAGAGTTTTTTTGGCAAAAATAACAATTTTCCATCCTATGCGTCGCTCCACTTTCCCTGTTTGTAATGCTTTTTGTAGTTGATTTTGGAAGCCTTCCTGTGCACCAAATTTGCTCCAAGTGGGCTTGATGGAAATTTCTGTCTATGTAATTTCTAGAACAAGTGAAATTTCTGAATTTGGTCTCCATTTTCCCCTCCAAAAGTGAGTTCTCCCAACACTGCTTCCTGTGTGGCCAAAAAGGGGTAGAGAGGGCATTTTTGAGGTGTTTTTGACCCTTTTGGAGGCCCAAAACTTGACAAAAATTTCTAGTAACTTTTGGGTATTCATAATTTTTCACAAGGAATCCAAAAATGTAGAGTTTTCCTCCAGAGGAGGTCGCTAGCAAAAGCGAGCGATGGGTGGCGCTACGCACCAGGAAAAAAAACCTGTTTTTTCCTTCAAAATTTCAAAATAGTCAAAAAGTGTGCCAAATTTCTTGAAATTTGGACTAAGTGGCCTGCATTAAGTACTATGTTGGGCAAAGAAAGCTTCAGCCAAGATTTTGAGTCTATCTTGGTCTTTCTTCCTCCTCAAAGTTTTCCTCAACTTGACTTTTAAGCTCCTTATTCTCGCTTTGCAAATCTTGTTTCTTGCCAAATAATGAAAAGCCATGTGCCTCAACATATTTTTCTCCTTATTTTCTTTCTCAAGCAACTTATCCATGTGAATATTTTTCCTCTCTAGCCAAGATTCTCGGTCAGCATCAATCTCTTGCTCAAGTGGTGTCAATTTGACTTTCCTCCTCTTTGTTGCTTGTCGGTTTTCCCTTATAGTTTGCAGCTCCATGATCGCCTGCTGATCCTCCAGCTGCTTGTTCCTTTGCTCAAGGTAATTAATGATCCACTTAGCTCTTTCAAGGTTAAGAGCTAAGGCATGAATGTCAGATTCTTGCTTTTTGATGATCTCTTTCAGTCTTGAGCTTTGGGGGCCCAAATACACATCATCATCTTGAATCAAAATGAAATATCTCTCCTCATCTTCAGAAGGCCCTTCCTCATGCAATGGTTGTTTCCCTTTGTCTTGTACCTGCTTCGCTGAAGAAGAAGGCAAATCCCCTTTCACCCCGGGTGAAGATGGAATTTTCTTGTGATCTGATGAAGGAAATAAGACCCCTTCCATCCCAGGTGGAGATAGTACTTGTTTTGTAGCTGCAAATAGCCTCCTTGTCCCCTTTTCATAAGTGATGAATACTGGCACAATAGTTTTTTGAGTCTCATGAACTTCTTGCTGATGTGAAGGTCATCCTACCTCATGAAAAACTGATGGGGTCACTTAAGGACTTGTGAAAACCTCATGTGAAATGAAATCATCCCATGAAACATTCAACAAGCTCAGCTGATGTAAAACCACAATCTTGATCAATGCAAAGTGATAAATGTTGTTGTACTATTGATGAGGAGGTTTCCTTTACACCAATGTGGTCATTTTCTCAATATTCTGGCACATGAAATAGGGGAGGTTCATCATCCTCACTCTAGTGAAATGCATTAATAATCTGACATGATAAGTGTATAAGTGAGAAAATATGCTTTCACGGCTGAAGTATTTGATTATGAGCTTCATGAGTGGAGCATATGTGTCATGTAGGTATCTAAAAGGGAAGACCCTACTGATTTGCTTCTGATAGCCAGCCTTGATATAAGGCTCATAATGCTCTTTGTCCACCAGTTGTCCTTTGTTTCACTATTCTCCCACATTCAGAATACCTATTGCTTCAGCTATAGTTTCAGGTGTCAAAGTGAATGTAACACCTGCCAAATTGACCTGGCCATTGTGAAGATGAAGGACAAAAAGTCTAGCAAGCTCATGGTGACACTTCACTCTTTCCACCATCTCACAAATTGGGTAGCAAGATTGATGTTTGAAACATGCTACAACAAGAGGACAAGTCAATAGCTCTGTAAGTGTAGTGGGCTCCTCCTAGATGTGTTTTCCTCCCTTGTTTGGTTTTCTTGGTGCATGAATTTCTTGGGAGGAATCACTCACTGTTTCCTCATCTATTTCATAAGGTGAATCAGTTTCCATGTTTGCCACTGTATGGTGTTTCAATGATGAGTATGAAGAGATTTTAAATGAAGAATAGTTGTTTGTTGTTTAATGAAAGGGATTGATGAGTGAGACTATGAATGAGGGGTTGTGATACTGGTTGTAGGGTTTTTTGGGAGTTGCAGGATTTTGGGAATGCCAACTAGGGTTTGGGAATAGTGGGAATTTGTTAGGTATTAGGGTTTTGGGGATGAGGCGGGTAGGATGATTGTGAATGAAGGAGGGGTAAGGGATATGAAATGAGGGGAGTGTAGTGGACGAATGTGAAAATGATTGCAGGGAGTGAATAGCAACATTGACAATTTTTTAAAACACAAGACAACTTTTTCAATGGACCATGCAACAAACTAGGGTTTTATATTTCACCTATTGAAACACCATGAAAGATGATCAAAACCTTTGCAATGGCAATACAAGAGATTCCACTTACTTGAAAGAACGAAGTTTGCAAGATTTGGGAGCTTTGCAAAATCGATTTGATGAAATTCGGGCTTGGAAGGCAGGTGCAACGCACCCAGACATAGGTGCACCACACTTTGTTCAGATGTGTTGTGCCTCAACCCAGGTGTGTCGTGCCCAGTAAGCTTTGCAAATTTTGCTGCAAATCGCTTTCCTTCATCTAAAAATCACGATTTTGACTTTTTCTTTTCTCTTTAACATAAGAAATGAAACCTTCAATATGAGAAACACTTTCTATACAACTAGATTTGATTTTTCACTTACAAAAACCCACTTTTCTAATGTTTGGCTTTCACTTTGGCTTTTAAAACTCTGTTTTGGCAGTTTAACTTGTTTTTTGAAAATTGATGGACTAATGCTTTGAATCTCTTGTCTCTTTTGCAAGAGTTGAAGTGCAGGAACTTGGCAAGGTGACCAGGGCTCCATTTTCGGACTTATTACATATAGGAAGAATAAAATTACATGAAATTTATATACATGGAAGAAAAAACTATGTTTTTCCTCAAAACAAGGTTTTGAGGAAAAATCAATCTTGAACATGTGATTATTGAAATTTTTTATGCTGAGAACTTATTTGACCTCCTCATGTGCCTGCTGACCATTATTGAGTTTTTACAAGACTTTAATGACAAACCCTAGACCTAATGAGACCTAAAAACCCTAAAAATGGCTTTTACAAATGTAAAGATAGAAAATGACTGGAAATGACCTGAATTTGTGAAAATAGGCTAGCGGGTAAAGACCATGAGGGAAAATTTATAATATGCCACTGCCATCAAATGATCCATGATCCTAATGGAATGCAGTTGATCGAACGAGACACCTAAAATGCAAAGCAACAAGAGAATTTTGATCACTGATGGAGGGATGAAGATACCGACACTAACATTGGCTCCAATGGGGATGGTAGCTCCTTGGAGGTGCCAAGAACTACAGATCTCTAGAAAGTAGATAATGCCTTCTTCCATTGGGCTATGGAGTCAATAGCTTCAACAAACCAAAACCAATATCTTGACTCAAAACTGACTCAATTTCATGACTGAAAACTAACCCAAAACCGACTCAAACAACTAGCTTTCATCAATCCACACGAAGTAATCAAAAACTGACATCAAACCTATAGTTTTATAGCCTTCACATCGGGCCCCAAACTAACTAAATGATGACAGTGCACACTTGCAATGAAGGAAATAAAATGGTATGTACAATGAACAATTATGACAACAAAAAATATCTCAAAGATAACACTGTTTCAGTAGCCGACCATTGACCAGCCCACCTAAACAATCTTCTCCATTCATTTCTTTTAGTAGAAAATCATTTTGACCCCAATATGCAACAATTTTGAATGGACCCTTCCACAGATTCCCGAACTTTCCGTGCTTGCCTTTGTCCTCATTTCTAGCATCCCATTTGAGCACTATGTCTTCAATTTGAAACATATCTGACTTTGCCTTTTAGTCATAGATTTTCTTGATTCTCTCTTGCAGCCTGAAAGTATTCTGGAAAACCTCCTCTCTCGTATGCTGTAAATGGATCATTTGGTTTATCCTTCACTGAAAATGATCCTCTTCCTGCAGAAGTTTTACCACTGGGACTGCGAGAGATGTTGAGAACACTATGTCAACACCATATACTAGTTCAAATGGAGATATGCCAATCGATTTCTTCTGACTTACTCTATATGCCCAAAGTGCATTAACAATTTTTTTGTGCTATCTCTTTTTGTTTGTTTCCAGCAGCTTTTTGATGATGTTAACCAATGATTTATTTGAAGATTCTGCTAATCCATTACCTTGCGGATAATATGAAGTTGAATGCCCCAAGGTAATTTGATATTTATTACAAAAATCAATCATCTTTTTAGATTCAAAAGCTGTTGCATTACCTGTAATTAGCTTGTTAGGACAACCAAAATGTGACAAAATATTATTTTCAACAAATTGAATTATTATTGTATCAGTGGCCTGCCGAGTGGGGATGGCCTCAATCCATTTTGTAAAATAATTCATCGCTATCAAGATCCACTTATGTTGAGCTGAAGACGTAGGGTGGATCTCTCCAATAAAATCAAGGCCCCACTACTGAAACGGAGCACTTACTTTAACCAGCTTGAGAGGTAGTGACTTTAATTTTTTTCTTCCCTGAAAAATTTGACATTCGTGGCAGCTTCTAATAGTTTTATAAACATTAGCAAAGAGGGTAGGCCAATAGTACACTGCTCTCAAAATTTTATTTGCTATCATCTTCCAAAATAGGTGACCTCCACAATTCCCCTTGTGAAAATCATCCATGACCTGTTTTGCTTCTTCCTCAACCAAACAATTCAACAACATACCTCCAAGATCTTTCCAATACAATGCATTATTCATAATACAAAATTTGGCAGCCTTGAATTTCAGAGCTCTACTTTTATTTTTAGCCATTCCCGGGGGCGGTGAAAGATTTTGGAGCACATATATAATATCTAAATACCAAGGGGAATGGATGAAAATTTATGATACCTGAACAAGTCAGTTTTCCTCATCTTCTTCAGACATGGAAGCAAACAAGTTTATGTCCAAGGCATGCAAATTAGACTCCACCATCATTTTTGCCAAACCTTGCCCCTTGATGAGCTTTGTCGGCTTTATTTCCAAGTCATATTCTAACAAAGTTGTGATCCATTTGCCTTGTCCCCCTTCTAGATCTGTCTGCACTAAAACATCTTTGATGCTTGCATTAAGAACATAGGAAAGAATATGAGAATGCAAAATATATACTCGGAAATCTTTCACAACTTTCACCAAGGCAAGAGTTTTCTTCTCAATAATATTATACTTGAAGGCTGCATCTCTTATTGTTCTGCTGAAAAAGGCAATTGGCTTCTCCCGCTGGTCTCTTTTCTGCATTAAGACCACTACCATAGTATGCTCTAAAGCGAATGAAAATAAAATAAAATCTTGGGAATAATCAGGGCTGATCAAAATTGGAGCTGAAGAAAGGGCCAACTTTACCAAATTAAAAGACTTGATTGTTTCTTTGGTCCACTTTACTACATTATCTTTCTTTAACATGTTTGTGATTTCCCTCAAATGTTTTGCTAGATTTGGCACAAAACGACGTGAGAAGTTTATCTTACCATTGAATGCTTGGATCTCCTTTTCACTACGGGGAAGATCAATTTTTTGAATAGCTTCCACTCGAGCAGGATAAATGTGGATGCCCTGCTTGGATATAATGTGACCAAGGAGCTTTTCTTCATCCATGGCAAACAAACTCTTTTGGGATTAAGAGATATGCCATACTTTCTGCATCGCTAAAAAACAATCTTCAAATGGTAAATATGTTCCTCATATGAATTAGAAAAAATTGTCAAATCATCAAGATAAACTACTAAAAATACATCTTTCTCATTTGCAAAGGCGATATCCATAGCCCACTAAAAAGTTGCACCAACATTCTTTAAACCGAATGGCATCTTTGCATAATGGAAAGTCCCCCACGGAGTGGTGAATGTTGTTTTGTCTCTATCATCCTCATGGACCAAAATATGATTGTATCCGGAATACCCATCAAGCAGAGACATACGAGATTCCCCAACCACTCTTTGAAGTATGCGGTCTAACTTTGGAAATGGATAATTATCTTTCAAAGACACCTTATTCAGATTTATGAAATCAATGCATAATCTAATCTCACCTGTCTTATTTCACATGGGCACCAAATTGGAAAGCCATTCTGAAAATCTGATTGGAACAATTATACCAGCCTTTTATAATCAAATCACCTCCTTCTCTATGGATGGCAGCAACTTAGGATTGATCCTTCTTAGCTTTTGGCAAAATGGCTTCTGGTTTGGCTTGATTGGAATGATGTGTTAAATTATACTTTTATTGTACTCCTTCAAATCTAATTAGTCCCATGCAAATACATTAGTAAATGAGGACAATAAACTAATGTACTTTGCTTTACCTAAGGAGGTAATGCCTTTGAAAACTTCACCATCTTTGGATTTTCTGTTGTTCCAATATTCACGTCTTCAACTCCCTTTTCATTCAGCATCAAACTTGGTTTCCGGGCTACATCATCTTGGTTAAATAATTCCTCTAAAAGTATGAGGCGTTTAGGGATGACATTATCTTTCAATTGCAAAACTTCCATCTGATTTACTTCTAAGTCTAGTTCACCATTATCTTGCTCGCCATCTGTAGAAGTGTTTTGATATTTACCTTCATTTCGCATAAATTCTTCAATCTCTTTATCATCTTGAAACACTTGCCAATATCTTTGATTATCAAGGACGTTTGGGTGATGTTTCACATGAATTTCAAACTTATTGTTTGTATTCATCTAGATCTTAACGTTACTTGCTGCTGTAGCAAGGGAATCTACAATAACATTCTGTGCACGTGGAACACATGTCAAAGTAAAATTTGGAAACAACCTCAAAATGTCCAAAACCGCATTACGGTAAGCCCTCATTCGAGGATGTTTTGCTTGGTATTCTCCCTTGACTTGCTTGATTGCTAATTGGGAGTCGACATAAACTGAAATTCTTTTTGCGTTCAACTTTTTGAGGATTTTCAAGCCTGCAATTAGTGCCTCATATTCAGCTTCATTATTAGAACAATCAAAATCCAACTTGTAGGAACAAACTCTTACATTACTCGGGATGTTATTTGGTGAGAAAACAGGGCTTCATATCCAAATACCAATTCTAGAACCTTCCCTACCAACTGCTCCATCAAATTCCATACTCCACAAACCAACTTCTTCTTCCAAATGCTGAAATTCTACCTGTTTTTCTACCTTTGGCTATTGTCCATGTTTTTCTTGTTGCTGGTGGAAAGTTGATTATTCAGCAATACTTTCAAGCCTTTGTCTCTCTTGGCGAAGTAAAGCAATAAAATTTTCAGTGATCTCTGGAATATCTTCTACTTCAACTAATTGACTATTTACATCATTAAAACTATCAGAATAAAGAACAAAAGACTCTAAATCTGTATGTACATAATTAATTGGATGATTCATAGGTTTCTCCTTGCTTGTGATCATGTACTTCATCTTTTTCTCTCTATATAACTTCTTCATTTGACCAAACACAGGAATAGTGGCATAGGATAAATCTAACTACAATGTCCCTTTGAGTTTTGCACCCCATGATCTAGATAGAAGCATGCCAAATCTAGGGGGTATGTCAGCCACAACTACATCCATAAGAACATTTTTCATTGGAATCTGATCCAAACTTACAACCAAATATTTAATGAGACCAATACATCTTACTCTACCAGAATCAAAGGAATAAAGGTCATGATACTTGCGGGTGATGTCCAAGCCTAATTTCTCCATGATTGCCTTTGGCATGAGGTTATGAGACGCTCCTGAATCAAACATCACATTGTGCAAAACATAATCATGCAATCTAAGGCTAATATAAAAAAGGAGCTACATCACTATCCTTAGATTGACCTCCTAATGCCAAACCAAAGATAAGTTCAGGTTGGTCATCTTCCACATTTACCATATCAGACAAAGGATCTACATTCAAAATCTTAGCCACTTGACCTTTATAACTGTTGTTCTTCATTAATTCAGTCAAAGGTATTGACACTTTTAACTTAGCAATTTCATTTTCTAATCTAAAGGTTGTAGTTTCTCTACCTCTTTGACTGTAGCATCTTTCTTTTCAGTTTTCTCCTTTGTTGCACTTGGCTGATTTGACTTTTCATTTAGTGATTTCACTTTACTAGAAATATGGTTTGCTGGCTCCTTTCCCTTTTTCTGCACATTTGGAGAATCATTCTTTGGTGGTGTTGCTTCCTTCCTTTTCTAAATTGGATTGATAGGAACATCCCTACTCTTGAGTGAGTATTTCCTTTGCTGCATTGTCAATGCCAAAAATTCATGTACCCTTTCTGATATTCATCTAATTCCTCTTCTAGGACTGTTTCATTTGCCAATATAAAATCTTCATCTTTTTGTACAATTGGACTTTCTAAATACTCCTCATCTTCGGTGATATAAATTGGCAAATCATCTAGTGTAAAAAAGTGATTCTCTTCTCCAATTTGGGCTTCATCATCTTCTGATTCAGTGCCATGAACATAGTTCTGTTGTAATGGGGTTTTGACTTGTTGTTGAGCTTATGGATCTTGAGTTCTTTGTTCTCATTGCTTGATTATAAATTGTGATTGTTGCTGACCACGGAAATTTGGATTTCTAACTTGTGTCTCAAGCTTATCTGCAATGGTGAATCTATCAAACATATTCTCAATCTTACGGAGCAAATGATCTGAAGTAGAAGCTTCTTCCTTTATAGTCACCTTCTTCTCGGTCTTTGTTCTAGCTCTCTTAACTAACAAATTTGCTTCAACACTTACTGCAATTTTCTACATGTCCTCCAACGCAATCAGGTCTCTTTATCTCAAATGATATGCCATATCAAGATCAAAACTATCGGAAAATTTGATCAAATCCAACCCCATAGGTGGCTTGATGTTAGCTGGAATGGCATTATAAACAGTATTGAATCTAACACAGTAATCTTGGACACTTTCACCAACATTTCTCTTTATGTTCTCATACTCGAAAGGATTTGAAGTGGATTTTTCTTTACCTCCCAGCGATCCAAAAATTGTCTTTGAAGTGCCTCCAATGAATTGATTGTTCCAGTAGGCAATGCTCTGAACCACTTTTGGACTTCACCTCCAAGAGTTTGCACAAATAATCTCATTGTTATATTCTTTGCATCAATCTCGTGGAGATCAAAGAAATCACTCATCTGATTGACGTGCTACTGTGTTGTGACACCTTGAGAAGCATCAAACAATGGGATCTTGCTTTGATAATCAGCGAGCATGTTATCCAAGTTTTGTGGAAAAATAAGAGGTGCATATCTGGCAGCCATTGCTCGAGGTGAATTTACAACTGGCCTTGGGGATGTAGGAGGAGTTGGAACGACTGATGTATGAGGTTTTGAAGGGGGTGAAGAAATTCTTGATGTTTAAGGTGTAGAAGAAGTGGATGGGGGCAGAAGCACTACAGATTTTCGATCAAAGATGGCAGGCTGCATGGGAATGGTGGGAATAAAAGGAGTTTCAGTAGGAATTTCTAAATTAGATACAATAGCTGATGAACCAAGAGTAGTAGATACAGATTCTAAGAACTTGGGAATGTTAGTAGCCATAATTGAAGTTTGAAGATTCAGAATATAAGCGTCAATTGACCGATTTTCTCTTTCAGTCTCAATATCCTTGACAAACTTAGGATTTGGAGCAGTAGCACCAACTACAATTTCAGACTTAGTTTCAAACAAATATAGCTCAAAATTTTCATCAAATAGAAGATCTTCAAGATATTCAAAAACAACCAGGCATGAACGAGATCTAAGCACAGGAATCACAGAACTTTCTTGGCAGAGAATTCTTGGAATAAGATTCAGGTTTTCATACACGGGAGGAGGATCAAGATCAGGATTTGCTCTGGTGTATCGTCTAGAAGCCAGTGTGTTGATTTATTCCCAAAAATAAAATTGAAATTATAATCTTGTCATCCTACTAAATTCTAAACTCATCATCCAAAATTCTAGAATTATTTGATGTAATGGGCAATTTGCAAGTCAAATGTTCAGTTTATAAGACTAGACTGGAGATTGACGAAAGCAGTGTTTATCTACTTATGCACTCACAAAGCAATGTGCAGTTTGAAGGCTTCCTAGAATAACTTTAGGCTCCGTTTGTAGTTTATAAAACAAAGAACACTAACAAATAAATAAGCTTTTCTTCCCCAGTATGGTCGCCACTATGTTAGGGCCTAAATCTACCTCAGGCTGAGAAAGGAAGGTCTAGGGTAACATAAAACCACGCTTAACCCGGTAGCTAGACCTACCAGGTCGAGATAGGACTCTCTCCTTGTCAATATAAGGAAAAATAGAAAATAAGGCTTGAGATGACTAATATAAAAACTAATTTTAGGCTAGGTATATGCTCAGAGGATTTTGATTGAGTTTTATGTTGGTTTGCTAGCTCAAATGTAAAAGGCAGATTTCGGTCTGAGGAATGGACTTAGTCTTGCAGAGGTTTCTGTGGGGAAAGGTAGGAAACTGATTTAGTACTTTAAATTGAGTGAGATGGAGAGTATTAAGACTAGTGAGGAGTTGGAGAGGGCATCAGAATCTCAGGAATCCTCTTCAAATAGTTGAAAACAGGAAAAACTAAACAAACCCTTGGTAGAGCACTACAACATCATTTATTTCTACCTTTATCCTTGATTCATTTAGTTCAGTTGAAAAGAGAGAGATAATGGCATACATAAACACACGTAAACTTGAATTACAGAAGAAAAAACAATACCAAATCAACTTGCCACAAGAATCCCACAAAATGCTACAAACTCTTGTCTATTCCTTTGCCAAACTGCAGAGATGAATGTACAGTAATGCTCAAAGCATTCACAAGAGTCCAACCTTGACAAATGATTGAAAAAGTACTACATATAGGCAAAACAAAACTCATGCTAGCCTTTAGGGGCAGAATTCATGATTTTAGGAGCTATTTCAACAAGATCTAAACTAAGAACTAAAAAATAGGTAGTGGAACAGCTTGCCTCTAAAACCTAGGAAACTCATTCATTCAGTTTCAAAACCACCTATACATGACGTATCTACCTCCATGAGTGAATTTTTACTGTTTTTACATCAAAGTCCATCAAGTTACATCAATTTTCATCATGATTTTGACCATGAGAGATAAAAAGTCAAACTTGGGAAAAGCTAGGCAAAAAACATAGTTTTTTGGCAAAAATAGCAATTTTCCATCCTGTGCGCCACGCCACTTTCCCTATGCATAATGCTTGTTTGTAGCTGATTTTGGAAGCCTTCCCATGCACCAAATTTTCTCCAAGTAGGCGTGTTGAAAAGTTCTGTCTGTCTACTTTCCAGAACAAGTGAAATTTCTGAATTGGGTGTTCATTTGCCCCTCCAAAAGTGAGTTCTCCCAACACTGCTTCCTATGTGGCCAAAAAGGGGAAGAGAGGGCATTTTTGAGGTGTTTTTGACCCTTTTGGAGGCCCAAAATTTGACAAATCTTCCTAGTAATTTTTGGGTATTCATAATTTTTCACGAGGAATCCAAAAATGTAGAGTTTTCCTCCAGAGGAGGTCCATCGTAAAAGCAAGCACCGAGTGGCACTATGCACCAAACAGAAAAACCTATTTTTTCCTTCAAAGTTTCAAAATTGTCAAAAAGTGTGCCAAATTTCTTGAAATTTGGACTAAGTGACCTGTATTAAGTACTATGTTGGGCAAAGGAAGCTTCAGCCAAGATTTTGAGTCTATCTTGGTCTTTCTTCCTCATAAAAGTTTTCCTCAACTTGGCTTTTAAGCTCCTTATTCTCGCTTTGCAAATCTTGTTTCTCACCAAATAATGAAAATCCATGTGCCTCAACATCTTTTCCTCCTTATTTTCTTTCTTAATCAACTTCTTCAAGTGCATATTTTTCGTCTCTAGCCAAGATTCCCGATTAGCATCAATCTCTTGCTCAAGCGGTGTCAATTTGACTTTCCTCCTCTTTGTTGCTTGTCGGCTTTTCCTTATAGTTTGCAGCTCCATGATCATCTGTTGATCCTCTAGCTGCTTGTTCCTTTGATCAAGGTAATTGATGATCCCCTTAGCTCTTTCAAGGTTAAGAGCTAAGGCATGAATGCCATATTCTTGCTCTTTGATGATCTCTTTCAGTCTTGAGCTTTGGGGGCCCAAATCCACATCATCATCTTGAATCAAAATGAAATCTCTCTCCTGATCTTCAGAAGGCCCTTCTTCATGCACTGGTCGTTTCCCTTTGTCTTGTACCTACTTCGCTGAAGAAGAAGGCAAAGCCCCTTACAACCCGGGTGAAGATAGAATTTGCCTATGATCTGATGAAGGAAACGAGACCCCTTCCACCCCAGGTGGAGAACATACTCATTTTATAGCTGCAAATAGCCTCCTTGTCCCCTTTTGATAAGTGATGAAGATTGGCACACTGGTTGTTTGAATCTCATGAACTTCTTGTTGATGTGAAGGCCCTCCTGCCTCATGAAAAACTAATGGGGTCACTTGAGGACATGTGAAAACCCCATGTGAAATGAAATCATCTGATAAAACATTCAGCAAGCTTAGTTGATGCAAAACCACAGTCTTGATCAATGCAAAGTGATAAATGTTGTTGTACTGTTGATGAGGAGGTTTCCTTTGCACCAATGTGGTCATTTTCTCAATATTCTGGCACATGAAATAGGGGAGGTTCATCATCCTCACTCTAGTGAAATGCATCAATAATCTAACATGATAGGTGTATAAGCAAGAAAATTTGCCTTCACAGCTGAAGTATTTGATTATGAGCTTCATGAGTGGAGCATATGTGTCCTGTAGGTATCTAAAAGGGAAGACCCTACTGATTTGCTTCTGATAGCCAGCCTTGATATAAGGCTCATAATGCTCTTTGTCCACCAGTTGTCCTTTGTTTCACTATTCTCCCACATTCGGAATACCTATTGCTTCAGCTATAGTTTCAGGTGTCAAAGTGAATGTAACACCTGCCAAATTGACCTGGCCATTGTGAAGATGAAGGACAAAAAGTCTAGCAAGCTCATGGTGATATTTCACTCTTTCCACCATCTCACAAAACTGGTAGAAAAATCAATCTTTGAAACATGCTACAGTAAGAGGACAAGCCAATAGCTCTGTAAGTGTAGTGGGCTCCTCCCGGATGTGTTTTCCTCCCTTGTGTGGTTTTCTTGGTGCATGAATTTCTTGGGAGGAATCACTCACTGTTTCCTCATCTCTTTCATAAGGTGAATTTGTTTCCATGTTTGCCACTGTATGGTGTTTCAATGATGAGTATGAAGAGATTTTAAATGAAGAATAGTTGTTTGTTGTTTAATGAAAGGAATTGATGAGTGGGACTGTGAATGAGGGGTTGTGATGCTGGTTGTAGGGTTTTTTGGGAGTGGCAGGATTTTGGGACTACCAATTAGGGTTTGGGAATATTGGGAATTTTTTAGTTATTAGGGTTTTTGGATGAGGGGGTTGGGATGAATGTGAATGAAGGAGGGGTAAGGGATATGAAATGAGGGGAGTGTAGTGGAGGAATGTGAAAATGATTGCCGAGAGTAAATAGCAACAATGAAAATTTCTGAAAACCCTAGACAACTTTTTCAATGGACCATGCAACAAACTAGGATTTTATCTTTCACCAATTGAAACACCATGAAAGATGATCAAAACCTTTGCAATGGCAATACGAGAGCTTCCACTTACTTTAAAGAACAAAGTTTGAAAATTTTGGGAGCTTTGCAAAGTCGATTTGATTAAATTCGGGCTTGGAAGGCAGGTGCGCTACACCCAGACACAGGTGTGCCGCGTTGCTTAGGTGTGTTGCGCCTCAACCGAGGTGTGCCGCTCCCAGTAAGCTTTGCAATTTTTGCTACAAATCACTTTCCTTCGTTTAAAAATTGTGATTTTGACTTGCTCTTTTCTCTTTAACATAACAAATGAAGCCTTCAACATGAGAAACACTTTCTATACAACTGGCTTTGATTTTTCACTTACAAAAACCCACTTTTCTAATGTTTGCCTTTCACTTTGGCTTTTAAAACTCTGTTTTGGTAGTTTGACTTGTTTTTTTAAAATTGATGGACTAATGCTTTGAATCTCTTGTCTCTTTTGCAGGAGCTGAAGTGCATGAGCTTGGCAAGGTGACCAGGGCTACATTTTCGGACTTATTACATATAGAAAGAATAAAATTACATGAAATTTATATACATAGAAGAAAAAACTATGTTTTTCCTCAAAACGAGGTTTTGAGGAAAAATCAATCTTGAACATGTGAATATTGAAATTTTTTATGCTGAGAACTTATTTGACCTCCTCATGTGCCTACTGACCATTATTGAGCTTTTACAAGACTTTAATGACAAACCCTAGACCTAATGAGACCTAAAAACCCTTAAAATGGCTTTTACAAATGTAAAGACAGAAAATGATTGTAAATGACCTGAATTTGTGAACATAGGCTAGTAGGTAAAGACCATGAGGGAAAATTGATAATATGCCACTGCCATTAAATGATCCATGATCCTAATGGAATGCAACTGATTGAATGAGACACCTAAAATGCAATGCAACAAGAGAATTTTGATCACTGATGGAGGGATGAAGATACCGACACTAACACCAACAACATACACACTAATGTATATATTGTATGTATGTCATTTTAGGGTGCATACTATTTTTCAAGCTTAAATGTTGCACATCTAACAACATACATCTTCATATAAATAACACAATGTATGTCACTACAAGGTATATAAGGCTTTCTTATCATTGATGCAATTTTATTTTTTTAATGTCAAATCATCAATGGTAATTAAATTTAATATATGATTTTATGTTTCCAAAGCATCCTATGTAATGCCCACACAACAAAGAAAGATGGGGCCCTACCTTAGAGCACAACCAATGTGGAAAAGGCTCTCTAAGTGTTGTAAGAAACATTTCACAATGAAGTGAATATTATCCACTAGGTTAGTTGGATTGCCTATAATAAAACAAAGATCCAAACTGTTGTATTCCCCTCTTTAAGTTGAATCCAATTATCAAATGCAAATGACTAGGAAGAAGAGTTTGAGAGAAAAAACTATAATGACACTTAGAATTCCTATTGTTAGTTCACTATCTAGG
The DNA here is from genome assembly GCA_000404065.3 of Pinus taeda. Taxonomy (NCBI): domain Eukaryota; kingdom Viridiplantae; phylum Streptophyta; class Pinopsida; order Pinales; family Pinaceae; genus Pinus; species Pinus taeda. The sequence goes on along the minus strand of APFE031035854.1, from coordinate 20,970 downwards.
TTATTTGGAAGAGAAATGGTACAATTTCTCCCAACTTCGAGATATCTATAGAAAACAACCAAACACTACTTGAATTGAATCTAAATGATAAACAAAAGCTTCTTCAAAATAGCACTATTGACTAGTTACAATTGTTACAACTAAACTTAAGAAAATATATTGAATATACTGTTGTGTGTGGAGCATGATTGTTCAGAGGTCTTTGTTTCAGCAGGATGTATACCCCAGGAAGTTTTTGTACACCCCTCCACGGGGTGGGGATTAGAGATATTTAATATAGAAATAATTTACAAAGCTAACCTCCCATGATGTAATGATGATCTCCTTGCTTAAGGAAGGAGCTCCTCTATTATAACTTCCCTTTAACATTGATCCTCACATGACTAGAACTATCCTCAAAGGTCTTAGAAAAGTGGAAACTCAATCTTATAAACCCTAAAAATGTTCAAGGTTAGGATTTGGGAACATTAAGCTTACTAAAGATTGAGAAACTTTATCGCAAACTCATATTTCATTAATAAAAATATTAATGTCTTTTACAACTCTATTATTAATGGTCACTTTCTCATATGATTAATTTTAGAACTAGATACAATTAGTGTATATATAAGAGTGGCTCATGCCATTTTAATAGTAAAGAAAAGCATACTAACATTAGTTTCTTAGACTTTTAATGAGCATAAAAATTATAACCCCTTTTCCTCATTGCCCTCAACAACAAAATGAATGAGATTGTCTACTAGCGCTTGATCTAGGCCACAAAGCGTTGAATTTGGTTACAATTTGTTCAGATTATGAGTTAGAGATTGTGACCATATGTTTCATGTGTTACTAGATGCCAGGACCAATGAATAGTAAATTTATATGTTATTACCAGTGCCTCAGATCTTCTTGAAATAGGTATATAGTTATTCCTTGTCCAAAAAATTATAGGAATCAATTCAAACATTTAATTACTCATGTTCCTTCTTTTTTTTGATACTTGGGTCTATATAATTTGTTTATTCAATCATAGATGAGTTGTAAACTAAAGGAATCCATTTACTCTACCTCCAAAAGATATCCTAACTCGTTCATATTTCTTAGCACACAATAAGAAGTACTAACATATAAAAAGATGTTAATAACAAATAAAACATAGCTTCTTCTCATAATTATAGAGAAAAAATAACTAAAGAGAAATCCAACATATCTAATAACCAATTACTAATAGATAACCATTTGTAGCTAATTTAAGGTAGACAAAAGGAGGGTCGAAAATGTACCATATAAGAGACTCATCACATTATCTTAATTTGGGATATAATGAATGAACCTCGTAATCAAGACGAGACCCAAAAGATTTATTGAGAAAAATATACTTTGTAAATAAGTCATTATTGTTAAAATGGTTCATTAGTACACATAGGATTAGGTTTCAATAATGAAAATATCATGTAAATAATCAATCACCTTACTTGTTATAGGATAACCAAATTTGGATGAGAAAAAATGATATATAAGGTGTGAGGTCAACAAATAGTGGATGAATAAAATACATTATCCAATTATATTCAATGAATGAGGCTTATACCTGGTCAAACATCAAGTTACTACAATGTTAAGGTCAAAATAGCATCAACAAAAACACAATTAAGATTAGTAAAATTTTCTTTCCCAAGGAAAACTTACCTTTGCTTGAGTGACAAATAAGCATGGCCACTAAATCAAGTATATTGTGGATCCATGAGATATAATATAAGACTAACTCCATGGCCACTAACAATACATATTCATGTGACACACACTGTGGATCCAAGTTGAAGTATATCAAAGGAGTTGAGCAAGTGAAAACAACTCAATGTCTAGATAGTAGTGAATAATTTGAGTATAATGAACAAAGTCATTATTAGATATGGAAATGTTTCAATGTTGAATTAGATTTCACTTATCAATAGTTGCTAAATGACATTGAATGTAGATGTGATATATGCCAAATGCCTTCAAAAAGCTACTACTATGTATTAATGTGCACTATATAAATAATGTGTCAAAGTCAACAATTGGAGAAACTAGTAAGTAACAATCAATAATGAAAATTGTTGCTAATCATGAGGTATCCACTAATAATCAAAATGAGAGCCAAGGTACCAAGTAGATTAATTTAAAATGTGAATAATTGTTTTGGAATTGAACATTGAAAATGTCATCTATTGCAGGATTATTAGTACAAACCCACTATCAAATGTGAGGAAACCTACAACAAATGGTTGTAGAAAACAATGTATGAAAAGGTATGTAGATCACATTCCTAGAGAAAAAAATAAGAGTTAATGAGACTAGACTTATTAGAAAGGAATTAATGAATATCTTCACTTGAGTTAAAAAATGATGAACGTGTTTTGATTGAATTCTTGGAATGATTGGACAAATAATCCATTAGGTACTACATTCTACTACACAAGTTCTAGTAACATAGAGGAAGAGCATTTAGTCAATGATCAATAATGTAAATAAATTTCAAGGCATGAGATGTCCCACCAATGATGAAAATGGAATTAAAGGTACTATTATGATTCATATTTGCATGAATAAATGAGTTAACATTGAGCATAGGAGGAATCATTTGGTTAGGGACCATTAAAGAAATCCAACTACTATTGATAAGGGAAGAAAACAATGATGAAAGTATCTCACAATATATTATGCTTTCAAGTCTAACACTTAGAACAATGTGTCATAATCGATAGGGGAACACCCACCATAGATGAGAAATAACTAACCTTTTCACAATTGATATTGTGACCAAAAGGGATGAAGGACATGGGTACTCAGTGTAATAGGTAGTAAGGTATAACTTCACAAATAGTAGACGAGTAACCAAGTAGGAGGATTTTGATAATGAACTCAAGAACTAAGGTAAACTACTTAAGGGATAGTTATGAAAAACTAACTAAGTAGACAACTCAAGATATATGCTTCATTCAAGTTTGGAATGACAAACTTAATAAAAAATATATAGACTACCTCCCCACCTCCCACCCACTTATTTTTATAGTATGTATTTAGTTGTTTTCATGGTTAAGAAAAAAACATGAAAAAATAATGAAAGTGATGCTAGTAGTTGATGATACTTTTAATTGCTTTTAATTATCTCAATGATAAATTAATCAACTATTCATTTAAATTGTCAATTCGAGGTTTTTTGGAACCTATGAACTATCATGCACAATCTATGCTAGTGTGATATGTTATTTGTTAGGAGGTTTTAGTAATGTTATAGTTGTCATAATTAAAGATTTAGATGTTTTCACAAGTCACTGATATACCACACCATATTTTTAGGAAATAAAGCACACTTATAGGAAATTACATTGCAAGAAATGTAAATCAAGCTGGATGAAAGGAAATACATGAATTATTAAGAGTGACCCATTCTAGTGTAACAATATTCTTGATCGACTCAATAATGATGCAATGGCACATGCATGTAATGCAAAGTATGATGGACAAATAAATCAAAAATAAAATTTAACCATAACACAAATATTTATCACTAAAAATAGAGTAAAAGTACGTTATAGGAGAGCTGCAACAGTGGGAGTTATAATAACAACTAGTTCGAATAAAATATGCATTTATGTTAGTCAGTGGTTAATCTTGTGATTAGGAATTAGAACAATGTAATCTAGAGTTGAACTACCAAAGTTATGGACAAATTTACAAGGTATTATGTTTTATTGGTTCTGGAATATCTTATTTGAAAAAAAATTCAAGATATGATTACATTATATTAATCTATTATGAAACCATTTGAGGAAAGGCTAGAGCTATTTCATCTGCTAACTAGTTGTTCTGTTTGGGTTGTTGTTAATCAACGGTTGTAATAAGAAAAGTATGCTTTAAATAACCAAATGTATCTCCCAATCCATGATTTTTTTGGAGAAACCACTTGAAATTCACCTAGTTGTGTATGTTTTGAAATAAACCCATATCATGAACTTTATAGATTCTCTTTTGTTTCTTAACAAATTGCAACCAAAGTTAGTCACCTAATTCTACCTAGGATGAAGTTGTCAATGTTGTAGATCATGTGATGGAGTGCTATGGATTCAACCTAAATATCAATTGGGTAGCATAAATCCATATCCAAATCCCTAGGAACAAAACCCATGTTCTAGAATTTCACCTGGAGCTGTGTAGATATGCCAAACATAGAGATCGGTTATAGTAACTGCATAGGAACCACATGACGAGCAATAGGAAAACCATCATTAGTAAAACTAAAAATAATCCTTTATAATTCATCAAAAATAAAGGAAAATAATTATAATTAACTACTTTAATATTCATAAGCTTAATGTATCACATTCACGAAGAAACATGACAAGGTGAGTAATAGATGGGCAAGGAAGTGTGATAAATTGGTTGAAAACGGTTGTTTAGAATCATGAAAAAGGCGAAATTTGGTGACCCAAAATCTCCCCCATGCCTACACTTTTACATGTTCTCATGCAAACAAGATAGAGTTGACATCAAATATTTCCCTAACTTTCCAAATGCACCCAAACTATGTGGTTGTAACAGGCATCTCATTGACAATAAGTGCAGTGGCATGCAACTTTCCATCCTCAGTCTATTTTCCCTAGTTTCAGGAACGCCATATCCTATGGCACTCTCACCATATTTCATTCTAATCTTGGTAGAGATTTTTTTCCATGTTTCTTTAGGACTATGAGTTAGGAATAAGTGCATCAAGATATCTTATTTATTGTAAAAACTACCACTATCACACAAATCAATACCTCTGCCAACAATTTGCCCTTTACCTTGAATGATTTTCTTGTTGTCTATCCATTTTCAATCCATGAATGATTCCACTAAAATAATGTTGATGATATTGATCCTTTCTCTTATTCCCACAATATTTTCTTGTGGAGCAACTTTCCCTTCCATATCCAACACTAGTTCTTGTATGGCATCATTTATTCATTTTGTGTTATGTTCAACACTAGTTCTTGTGTGGAAGTGTTGATTCCTTTTATGCTATGTTCAATGCTAGTCATTGTGTGACAACATTGATATTGTGTTGTGTTGTCTTGGTAATTTTTTGCATCTATTAGGTATACATACATGCTATTATGATATGCTTCTTGTATTTATCTTTAAATTTCCCCTGAAAATACATGGTGTTAAGTAAAAAGGTTAAGAAAGATTGATGCTTCCATTGTTTAATGCATAGTAACCAGTGCCACTTGTTAACAACTTTATTCTTACTATATTGATAAGAGACAATAATTCTTTCTCAATAGCATCTTAAAACGTTTTCAAACAATGGTTGTCTCATTTTGTCAAAATTGCATTTCTCACAAAAATACCTTCTTAAAACACATGTCGTTGTTAGCCAATAATGAACAAAAGCAAGTGATATAACTTATGATGTTTCAATCCACAAATACTTAGATCAAATTATTAGTCTTGTGTTCAATTCTCATAACCAAATTACCTTCAAAATTAGCCTTTTAATAATTTTGTTGGAGTTACAACAATTTGTACATGGAGTTGCAACAGATTCAACAGAATTAACATTTCATGCAAACATTACTTCAAATAGAAGTGGATTTTGATGGGTGTGTTCATCACCATTTAATTTCCTTATCCACTAAAAATCACAGTGAACCATTGCACAAATCCTGAGATATAACAAATAAGTTGCTATAGGAATTGCAACAAACAATTACAAGTGTAGCAACAAATTGTTGTAAGTGTAGTAACAATCTTTGTTAACCAATTTCTCATAAAGTACAAATTGTATTTCAATAAAAACTATCTGAGCAAGTTTTTACTATTTTAATGCTTCTCCACATTGAAAATCAGAGCCATCCATTGCATGGATCTCAAGATATAAGAAAAATAATTTTAGGTGATGATGCTTAGTATCTCAAAAATTATAATTTTTTGTACTTGAAACTTTTCAAGGTTGCTCATCTTACCTTAAGCCTCTCCTACTTCAAATTTTATGATGATCTTATGCATGCATCTCGAGATATAAGTAAAATGGTTGTAGGTGACGATTCTTAATTTCTCAAAAATTATATACTAGTTCTACTTGAAACTTTGCAAATTTGTTCATTTTAGCGTAATGCTTTCCTCCTCCTAGTTTCGTAGCCATCTGATGCATGTTTTTTGAAATATTCACAAATTAATTTCTAAATTTTATATAATAAAAAAGTGTAAATAATAAGAAATTACCAAAATTATTTCCTTTATTATTTGTAGCATGTTATTCTTGCGCATGGATAGATAGAATATGGGATTCCATGTACATATACAATAGGGAAAATTTTAAGGATGGAAATTTATTTTAGAGTTTAGAAACCTTGGTGAATCTCACTAGTACATAATATGCAATTTGTAAAATATTTGGCAATTTTTGTTGTAAAGGTATTCAAATTTCTAATAATTTTATATATTCTCTATATAATTTTTGGTGATTTTAAAGGTAAAACAATTTTATTCTAAAATTTTGGGCAAATAATTTTAAAAAAAAAGGAAATTAACGAATATCTTTTTGGAAAAAGCATGGAAAACTATCCCACTTGTGAATATTATCCCCTCCAATTTTCACTGAGATACAACTACTCTCTCTTCTCCCCCACACTTGCACTTTTGTGTGTCCTCATGTAAACAAAGTAGAGTTGCCAACATGAGAGTCGATCAACCTTCCCTTGTAGCATATGACTAATAACTCCCAAGATAACAACGTAGTCTACATTTGAGGTTGTTGTTGTTAGAGTCAGTTAGTTTATTAGTAGTTGAATGTATTCAAATCCATAATTTTGTTGTCATAGAATAGCTCATACTCACAAACATTCTTACTGTCATGAGTTCGACCAACCACTTCCTGGGAAGTCATCGTGAACTTGGTCATCAAAGTTTTGATCGATAATGGGAAGGGGTGTTTGAGTTTTTGAGAGTTGTCATCATACAGTTTTTTAGTCAAGGTTTGTTTCAAACTTAGGGTTTGTTAGAGGGTTCACCTGAATATGTGTTTACAATCAAAGGAATGTTGTTTAAGGCAACATGGTTATAAAATATCACAAGTATTTCCCTCTTCCAATATCACTTATTTTCCTCAAATTTTTCCCCATTTCTTATTCCCCATTTGGTTCCTAACCCAACCTATCCTTTCCCCTATCCCTTTATTCTTTCAAACTATTTCCCATTTCTAAAATATTCATACCATCCCTTAGTCTATCATAGGCCTAAATCCTCTTTTATCCTAGGCCTAAATTCCCTTGCTAAAACATCATTGCATATGATGAGGGAAAATTATCCACATACCCCATACACGAACTCATTTCATCATTTTCAAATCCATTACCTGGATTCTATCCTTCTCCCATATTCAAACATGATTACTTTCAGGTGGAGCGCCAATTAAACAACATGTCTAATCATTTCATCGGAGATTAGGAATCTGTTTCAAGCCACTCCAGAAGACCTCTGTTTATACTATTTCTTATCGCAAGCAAATTTTTTGGTTTGTTGTGTAGGAGGTTTGAAGATTGGTTACAAATTGAAAGGCAGATTGAAGAGAAATTAAAAACTGTGATGCATCATTTCTACGTAGAGTGCTATGTAGCTGTTGCGTAATGTTTCCTTGAGGCTATCAGTGCTAATGGAAATCAGTTTTAGTTTGTGGGAAGTAGGGGTCAGTTGTGCATCCTATAAATTTTATGTTCAACACTTCAATTGAGGACAATAATACTCATATTGCATTCTCTTTGAAAAATTTGTTGCACAAACCCTATGAGACATGCGTACAGTCAAAACTTAAAGATTGAATTTGTGTATTTTAAATGAGAATCATGGTCATTATTCAATTCAGAGTGGCTAGGGTAAATTATAGGGTGAAATAGAATTTTTTCCCACTCACCTTGAATATTATAAATCGGCTCTATCATCACTGTTTAGTACTATTGTCTAGTGGATTTTTGTGTTGTCAAAATTGACGCGCCTCTCATTCTCTGTCATGTACATGTAGCATGCCATAAAGTTTAAGCTCAATTTTCTAAGTGGTAGGATTAAATGGCTCCTACTACTAGAAAAAGGGAGGGGATGTTGTATGCACTAATCCCAACACTCTAAACCTAGTAAACTCTTCCCTAGCCATTAGAGTCACCTTCGAGAATGTTGGTTACATTCCATTTTGCCAAAAATTTCAGAAAGTGGGTCATAACACGAGACTGGCTAGTATGTTTTCCTTGAACTTCCATGATAACATAGTCAATTTAGGAAATGTGGAAATTCTCACAGAGAAGCTCATTCTAGATGCCACAAGCCTCCCTACAGTAGGTGAGAAGCAATTCAAGGGTGATGAATTTGATATTTCAACCTTCAAGAAGTTTGTTAAACTTGAGTTTAGCAATAAATTTGCTAAAAATTTCCCCACCATGTATCTTCAGGATCATTACAGTGAGCTTTTGAAATTTATCCAAAGGAATTTTACATGTGAGGGTAGATTCAGCAGGGTGTACCAATATCATTTGAGGCTTCTATGGCATTTCACAAACAAAAAACTCATGAACCTACCTTTCTTCTTACTTAAGAGTCTAGAAAGGATGGAAGAACATGTTCAAATTTAGAAGGATAACCACACGTCCAGTATTTTTCATTTCTCCCTCATTAAAATTTTGGTCAAGTTTGGAGTAGAGAAGAAGAAGATTTATTGGTTTGACTTTCTATCTAGTATTGGTTTACTACCCCAACGAGAGTCATTATCAGTTAAAATTTGTGAGGGGGAACAAGAAGTGCATGAAGCACGTGAGAAAAAGGTCACCCACACAGTGAAAGAGACAAATATAGGTGAAGAAAAGGATGAAAACCCAGCAAGAAACCCATAGGAAAACTTGGTAAGCACGGTAGGAAGTAGATAACAAAGGGTAAGGAGAAAAGTCAGGAACCAAAGGTTAAGGTGGCATCATCTCAAACCACCAAGTTTCAAGCTAAAGTAGAAGAGACAGTCAAAGATGAGTTCATGATGAGGGCTATGACTAGGTCAAGAACCAAGAAGAGTGTGGAGGTATCAGTCCCTCAGGTAGTTGTTGAAATTCCTGAGGATAAACAAGAAGAAAAACAAGAGGACAGTAAAGAAAAAAAAGTGAAGCAGGGTGAATCAATACAATTTGAGAAGGAATAAGATCCAATTGTTATAGCTCCAAATATCACCCTTGGTATTTGTGATGCTTGGTTTATGGCCTAGGGTAACCCCTCCTTCCAGACTTGGTCCAAATATTTTAAAAACAGTGTTTTACTCCCTGTACGTTACTTTTCCCTGTGATAAAAGCGTGTACACAAGGGTTAGTCCATACCCAGCCTACGTATATGTGTTAAAACACTTTAAAAATTTAAATTTCCTTAATTATGGGTGGACTTCACAGGTTTTACCTGTTGATTACCTCCTAGTGCCCGTGGCCCAACTATTCCCAATTGATTCCCAACTAAAACACTAATTTGGGAGAAGTATAAAAAGACTTCAATGGGAAGGCCTTAAGGAGGAGAGAAGATATAGAATTACTATATTGAGATTATCCCCTGATCAAGTCTAAAGTATCCCTATGCTTCAAACACTTCCCCAAGTTCAGGAAACCCTTGTTTCCTTGAGTGTTGGTATTCTCCCACTTGCTTGAGATATCATGGTATTGTTTATGGAAGGAGGTTGTTGAACACTGGGACTGGACAGACCTGGAGGACGATTCCACTTGGAGTCGGAAGAGGAAGGCTCAGGTGAACTCTTTTCATGTTTATTATAGTTTTCTACAATAAAAAGAAACGTTGTCTTGTTTCTGAGATCGACTTTGTTTATGCATCAGATGTTATTGTTATGGTTCATGTATGAATGACTATTTTGATGTATAACTAACCATTTACTTATATGATATAAAGTTGATTTCACTAAAATTCTTCATCTATATGTTGTTATGTGTATTCGAATTGGTTGATTTGTAGATTTGAAGATCATCAGGAGTCACAGAGGGTTTGAACCCTGGCTGGAACTACCCAAACGAAGGACATCCAAGTATGTTCATCCTCTCATAGTTAGTTTATTTAAGCATGTTCCCTGAGTTGTATGTGTGTTTCTTACTGTATTTTACTCTTTCTCTATTGGGGTTCTAACCCAAAGTCCTAGGGGACTTATTCCCATAACAGAATTGGTGACTCCACTAGGGATAACAATCTTGATATTCCTAGTTTGGGTTGTTTAGTGTCAATCAAGGCTTAGTTCTTGGTTTGCTTGTTGTGACAGTATTGCCTGCTCTTGTAGGAACTCAGACTTCAAGTCTGATTATTTTCATCAAGCCTCATTTTTTATTTTTCTTGTAAAACTTCATATATGCACCTTTGTCTGTTTACAGAAGTGTACACGCGCTTTTTTCTATGAACTAAAACCACGTATATGTTAGTTTCTTTTATCAGAAGAGCGTGTATACACACCTATGTAGGGACACAATCGCGTATACCATTTTTTGCATGCTTTTTCCAAATCTCTCTTCCCAGAAAGATTTGTTTCTTGGTCTATGTGGTTTCTGAGTGTTCAATTCCTGTCTTTAGAATTTCATTATTCACTGAGCTTACTATTTTGAATTCTCTCCTGCTTTGAAAAAGCCTTGGCCTAGGTTTGCTCTAGAGTGAGTTTTATGATTTGTGTTTGAACACAAGAGACTTCTTATAGAGGTTCTTGGTTGTTCTGGTCTTCCAGAATAGAAGATTGTTCGCAATCTTTGTGTCAAACTTCATTATTGGTCTACTTGCCTTTTCCCGTCATTTTTGTGGCCATACATCTTTTCTTGCTTTTCAAAAGTTTCTTTTTGATGAATTTGAAAGTGTGTATTTCCTTACTTCTTGGTTAGTTTCTCAAAGCTCTTCTTCTGCTTTTGGATCGTTTAGTGCAAGTTGAAACACCTTTTTTGTTCAAGTTTTCATTCGTGTTGAATCGGTAACTTACAAAGTTTCCTTGCACTTTGTTTTCGGTCTTTGAGTCTTTGGTAGCATTGTGAGTGCTTTTGAAAGGTTATTTTAATTGCTTCTTGAAAAAGAAAAGTTCTTAAAAAACATTTTTTTTGCTTTCTTTTTCCGAATTTGATTTTGGTTTCTTTTGGTTTTTTGAAAGTGAATTCTTATTTTCGAGATTTTCCTTGCTTATTTGGAGGAAATTTTTTAATTTTCATTCTCTTAAAACACTTAAGTTGGTTTATTAAAAGGTTTTAAACAATTGTTTTCATCTCTTTTTAGAGTAATCTAGAATTTTGCATTATCGTGTACACCTTGCATTAGGTTAGTTTTGCATTATTAAAGCATCAATAGTCATTTAGTTTTTTTGAGTGTGAAGTATGCTATAAGAAAAGGAAAGAAAAAAGCTTTCGCTTTATATAAGTTTCTTAGAACCCAAGTAGAAGTTGCTTTTCATCGAAGAACAAACAAGTGCATTGCATATAAGTTAGTTTTTCACTATTTTCTTTTGCGTCATACAAACACCAACAGTTTGATTTCCATATTGTCACTTTGACTTAAAAGAACAACCACTTAAAATCAAGCCCTTAATAAAATAAACTAGAACTTTTTGTATTGTCAATCAGTGTACACCAACAAGTTTTAGGTTTATTTATGGCCTTGGATTAGGCAAGAGGAGAGTAAACTCTCCAAGGCCACTCTAAATTTTAAAACATAGAAGTCTGATTAAAGAGTGAAATCTAATAGTGTTAGGGACTTCAAGAAAGCTCCGTGACTGGGAGTTAAGCACAAGGGTTTATGAAGATAAGGATGAGAGATACCCCCTCTCCTACTTGTTTGATCCTACCTCACGACTGTTCCTCCTGAATTCTAATACGAGTTGGTGTCTTTAGTTGCCTATCCTAGGGATCTACATAGTTGGCTGCGAAGGGGAATCCTGTGGCACCTAAGGTTGACGTTGCATCACATTCAATGGTACTTCTGGAGGGCACCCTTGAGAAGATTAGGGGCTTGCACCAGCAAAGGCTGTTGTCTGGAGGTCAACGTAACTACCTCTGATACCTTCGCTAGTAGACCTAGGGCGTAATTACCCCAATCTATTTTCAGAAGGTCCTTATTATTTAACTTTCTGATATTTTGGTGTCAGGTCCTAATCACCCAGAGCAGAAATACTTGAAAGTTGTTTGATTGTTGATTTCTTTAGGGACATTTTTAGTGTGTGTTTTGTGCTCCTAGTCTGCCTAGCTTTTAATTTTCTTGAGTCTTTAAGTAGATCTTATAAAAATAATTCAAAGTGGATAACTAACCACCTTGACGGCCTCATAGACTTCGTGGGCTTTCACCTGTGAGTCCAGATCCTTCTCCTAGAAGGCATAGGAGCGATTCTGCTAGTGGTTTTCAACCAGTGGCAGCAGGCACATCAAAGACTGATCCTCCACTTGGGGGCATTAGTTCACAAGATAGACCTGGTAATACTACAGAGTTAGAGAGTAACACACTAGTTCTTTCTCGAGTACTCTTCCAGTCGAAAGATAGTATTGAAGTGGAAGAGCTTTTAGAGTTAGTTGCGGCTCTGAATTCTCCTCTGCCTCCCAATCATCTAGACGAATTGTTATACGTTGGAACTCCGACTCACGAGCCTTCAAGCCCAGGTCCACACACAACTATCCCTTCGATGACCACTGCTAGAAGCATGGCATCCACCACAAGTGCTACGAGTATGCAGACTCCCATGTCAGTGCAAGGGGGAGGAACTATTTCCATCCCTTCTACATACTTATTTGGGTCTACTTCCATTCCGTCGACAAGTGGAAGTTCTCAAGCCAATGCATCTAGTTTTGGATTCTTCCCTTTTGGAATGCCCTCTCAAGGTATTCCTTCAGTTCCATTAAATATACCATCAACCGCCTCCAAGTCCATGATGAGTGTATCAACTTCTTTTCAGGGTTTCCCATTTGGAAGTGGTCATATACCACATTCCAATCCGACAGTAGGGTCTATGCCTTTTCCTTTCACAGGTCAGGGTAGTAATCCTTTTGAGAGTTGGACAAACCCTGTGGTTAGTGGGATAGTGTTATAGACATTTGTGGGCACTTCAACCCAAATGAAAAATGTCCATAAACTAAGGGCTCTTAAGTCCCTAAAAGGGTTGCTTCACTACCTAAAGGAACAAATTCAACTGATTACATCATCTCCCAGAAGTTCTCCACTGAAAACTGCTCATAAATGGTCAAAACTGGACCATACTGAAAACTCCATGCAGGGGGTGCGACGCATATCACCTTCCCAGTGTATAGGGTGCGATGCATACTATTTTTCTCCTCTGTAGGGTGTGATGGTCGGGAATGGACAAATGGCAGGGACCAAAATGCAAGGTGGAAGATCATGGAATCTTC
>APFE031035851.1:32305-65368 GCA_000404065.3 Pinus taeda | reverse complement strand
CCATTGTAGCATTGTCTACAGCAGAGGCTGAATATGTGGCAGCTACAGCAGTAGGATGTCAAGCAGTTTGGATGAGAATGATGTTGAGGAGCTTAGGCCAAGAGCAGGCAAAAGCGACAGTGATTTTTTGTGACAATAGCTCAGCTATTGCATTGTCAAAGAATTCAGTGTTTCATAAGAGAACGAAACACATTGATACATGGTTTCACTACATCAGAGAATTGGTGAACAATGGAGAAATTGTCCTAGAACATTGCAGGACTCATGAATAGGTTGCAGACATCTTGACAAAGCCACTGGATCAGAAAAGCTTTGAATTTTTGAGGAAGTGTCTAGGTATGACCGAATGCCCAACAGTTGAAATTAAAGGGGAGTGTTGAATTTGTAATTTCAACCGCGCCGTCGTACCAACGCCAAAACCGCCGCAGAAAACCACAAACAGCCAGTAACCTCATCAGACCGCTTTTTGTTTGCAGATGGTTTCCGTACAAACGACTCCGATGAGATATAGTGTTGACTCGTGGATGTGGGGTGACATCACCCTCTGACACTTATCGGACGATAAAAGTCGGTCAAAACTGGTCATCCGATATCCGTCTGATCGCAAGGGAGGTTCTCCGCCGTTGATTTCTCCAAGGTGCATACGGGGCCTGCATCAAGTAAATGTTGTGTGGAGTAATAGTTTTGTTCGACCAGAATTTTAAAAAACATTTAATGAAGTTTAATGTTGGTCGTATATTTTAGGTAAAACATTTAATGTTTTTTTTTACGGCATGCAAAATTGTAATCGTGCGTTGTGTTTTGTTTACACATATGTTTTATGAGCGTTGACCTTTTTTTATGTATGGTATTGCACACGGGGAGGAGAAGAACAGAGAGTTCGTGGGAGCGAAAAAAAAACAAAGGAGAATGCACAGCAGTGCATAGATTATGTGTTGACAAATTTTGTAATACACGGTGAAACGTAGCAGCGTGGAGGTTTTGGTAATGTGTAAAAGCACATTTTTTTTTGAATATGCAATTGAAAATTCAGCAGGTCGAATGTAATGAAAGTTTCACACAGTGGTGAATGTTAAATTTTTATTTTACAGCAGTAAACTTATGTAAGAATTTCTATTCTTACAGCAGTAAATGTAAAAGCTATTTTACAGCAGTAAATGTGAAAAGAAGATTTTACACAGTGGTGTAAAAATCATTTTGTAACAGAGGCAGAATAATTTTTTTGGTGAATCCCTCTCAGCAAAGAGGATGAATATGTATCAGTGAATTTGTTTTAATGAATAGAAATATTTTATGGTGGTGCAATACTCTGTTCTCAGTAATTTTTTTTATTAAGCTTCCTTGTGCACAAAAAGATCATGGAGTAAAGGAAACAGAGCATTGCCTCTGTGTGTTTTATTTTTGTGTTTTTGGGATTTTGCCCTCAAAAATCCCCAACACAATCTGTGATTTCCCAACGCCTTGATTTTTCTTATGAAAAATATAAGTGGCAGCCTAATAACTGTGACATGCCTCACTTTGAAGGGCAACACTTTCTTACTAGGGGATAATCAAGCTTTTTTCATTCTCCAGGTTATTTACTCACATGTGTGTACGTATATTCTATTGACATTTCTAACTTTTACTTTGAAAGTTTTGTGAAACATTATTGGATTTGCACTTTTTAGAGTGTAAATTTGTTTAATAGTTGGCCGGACTCAAACATGAGTGATTATTTTGTCTATATAAATTATAGAATACAGGACAAAACACTTGCATTTGTGGGGGATTCGCTGGGAAGGCAACCATTACAGTCTATTATATGCCTGATTACAGGTGGAAAAGACAGTCCAGATGTTCAAGATGTAGGGAAGGAATATGGTTTAGTACGTGCTCGTGGTGTAGTAAGGCCAGCTAGTTGGGCATTCAGATTCCCAAAGATGAACACAACTATATTATATTATGGTCAACGAGCCTCTGTGAAATTGAATCGCTAAACCCGGGAAACCTATCCACCGACTTTGTAATGCATCTTGATCGACCAGCATGGTTCCTGCATACTAATATTTATAGATTTGATGTGGTAGTGTTGTATACAGGGCACCATTGGAATTGGGGAAAATTAAAAGCAAACAGATGGCACATGTATGTAAATGGACAACCAAAGAATGTTAGGAAGCTGAGAGGCCTCAATAGTGCTCGCAATTTGACAGTCCATAGTGTTGTGAAATGGCTTGATAAACAGTTCGATGAGCATCCAAATTTAAGGGTATTCATGAGAACCCTATCACCTCGGCACTTCTTTAATGGGGATTGGAACTCGGGCGGTCGTTGCGATAACACCAAACTTGTTAGAAATATTTGGAAAATTTAATTTTCGTTTTCGTGGAGGGGAGACGTAGAGAGTTATGACTTTCGCGAAGCTACTTTCGCGAAATTAGGTTTGCTCACCGCAAAGCAGAGTTAGCAGAACTACTTTCGTAAACTACAAGGCTAATTTCCCATACTTGGATTTTGCGCACTATTCCAAAGACTTAATGAATACTCACAATAAAAATAACAAGATAGGTTTGGAACAACACACTAATATTTGGTATTCATTTCTTAGACATGAAAATTACATTTACATTGGACTGAGGCTCATTCACCAAGCAAAATAAAATTTTACAGAGATTTAAATTTATGTTATTCCAGAGACTTAATGAATACTCACAGTAAAAATAACAAGATAGGTTTGGAGCAACACACTAATATTTAGTATTCATTTCTTAAACATGAAAATTACATTTACATGGGACTCTCGCTCATTCACCAAGCAAAATAAAATTTTACAGAGATTTAAACTTATGCGGAATAACACACAGTAAAACAGATTAATTGTTGTTTTCACACACCCACCAAAAATAGTTCCACCATTTTCTCCACAGAGACTTGAGTGTGATGAGAGTCTAATTGTTGTTTTCACACACCCACCAAAAATCGTTCCACCATTTTCTCCACAGAGACTTGAGTGTGATCAGAGTCGCCGAGGTGTTTCTGGAGTGTGAGTGTGGGCAAAGTTGTTGAATTAATTCTTGCCCATATCTGTTTACCTAAGTACATAAATTCTTTAAATGTCTTTATTGGGTTTCTGAATGGTTCGCATCTGACTTCAGACCTTCCATCTCCACGCTGAGATGCAACCTGCAAAAATGTCTTCAAGCACAAACACAACGTGCAAAAGTAAATGTCTTCAAGCACAGACACAACCTGCAAAAGTGTCTGACATGTATGGCTACAAAAGTGTTTGACATGTATGGCTGCTCTCGGGCTTTTTATTGCGTGGTTAGGATTATTATTTCCAACACTCCTCCTTAATCAGAACTGCCGCCATTGACAATTCCCAAACAATTGTAGAATTGAGGCTTCTGTGATCCATCATAGTTAAGAGCTTCGGCGTAAATCACATAGAAAAGATCTTTGTCAACGCGTTTCGAACCAACCAGTGTGGTTCATCGTCAAGACGATGAACCACACTGGTTGGTTCGAAACGCGTCGACAAAGATCTTTTTTATGTGATTTACACCGAAGCTCTTAACTAATTCCCAAACAGTTTATGAGACAAACAAAATTTTCTCATGCCAATGGCTTTGTGAAAATATCAGCAAAGTTGTTCCTGTGACCTGCAGCGCTGCAACACAATTTCATCATTGTTAATCAACTCTCTAATAAAATGATATTTAACATCAATATGCTTGGTCCTTTTGTGGAAGACAAAATTCTTTGACAACGCAGTTGTTGAGGTGTTGTCGGAGAAAATAGTTGTCGCACCCTCTTGGTTATGTCTAAGATCCCTCAACATCCTTCTCATCCAAACTCCCTCACATGCTGCTTCCATTGCTGCGACATATTTAGTTTCTGTTGTTGACAGTGACACTATTGGCTACTTCTTGGAGGCCCATGAAATGGTTCCGGAACCCAAATGAAAAACATATCCTGACGTGCTCTTTCTGTCATCGACACTGCCTTCCCAATCACTATTAGTGTAACCAACCAGCCTGAAATCACTAGTTGTTGTGTACAAAACGCCATATTGTTATGTCCCATTGACATACCTTAGAATCTCTTTCGTTGCTTGCCAATGTGTTTCCTTGGGTGTTTCCATGAACCTTGACACCAAACTTACTGCATACATTATATCATGTCTAGTGGTGGTCAAATACATCAAGCTTCCTATCATGTTTTTGTATAATGTTGGATTGGCATTGATGCTGCAGTCTTCTTTGCTCAACTTCAACCCTATGATATTTGGAGTTGGTGCGGACTTGCTTCTTTGCATATTAAACCTCCCCAAAATTTCTGCCACACACTTTGCTTGAGAGATAAAAATGCCATTTTTAGTTTGCTTCACTTCTATGCCCAAAAAATATCTTGATAATCCCAAGTCAGTGATTTCAAACTTACTCTTCATGACTTGTTTGAAATCAACGATGAGAAAATCATCACTGCCAGTAAAGATCAAATCATCTACATATAAGACGACAATGAGAATCTTACCTTCGCTCTCCTTTATGTAGAGAGCAGGTTGACCGTCACATTTGTCGAAACCATTGTCCAACAAGTAAGCATCTATCCTGCTTTACCATGCACGCGGTGCTTGCTTCAATCCATAAAGAGCTTTATTCAACCGATATACTTTGTCTTCTTGTCCTTCAATCTCATAACCAGGTGGTTGCGCGACATACACTTCCTCTTTCAGCGCTCCATTCAAGAACGCTAACTTTAGGTCCATCTGATAAATTGTCCATTTATGCTGCGCAACGATCGCCACAACTGCGTGCACTGTCTCCATCCGCATGACTGACACAAATGTCTCTGCGTAATCTCTTCCATGCTGCTGCTTGTATCCTTTGACAACTAGCCTTGCTTTGTGCCTTTCAATTTTTCCCTCAATGTTGCTTTTGGTCTTGTAGACCCACTTTACCCCAATAACATGTTTTCATTTCGGAAGGCTCACTAACTCCCATGTATCATTCATTTCTATTGTTTCTATTTCTTCCTCCATTGTCGCAACCCATTTTTCTTCTTTGACTGCATCTTCAAAGTGGATTGGGTCATCTACATGGCAAAATAATGCAAAAAAGGAATTCAGACCCGCGCCACTATCAACTTCATCTTGCTCATAAATTTCATTTAAATTTCTGAATTTTGGCCTTCTTGTGCTTGCTGAAGATAGACTTGATATGTCACTTGGTGTCGCGCTTCGCGGTGTGCTTGGAGAAGCACTTGCTTGGCTGCGCGATACTATCTTATTATTGGTTGATGGCGTTGCTTGCTGCCTACTTTGTTGCGCTTGAATAGGAGTAGAGGGAGTCACTGTTGAGGAATTACTTGTTGTTGTTGATTCCTCTCTGTCCTCATCTGGTATGCATGCTTTGACATTGATTGTATTTTCTAAACTTCCATCCCATGCTTCCTCTTCTATAAACTGCAAATCTCTGCTGATTATGACCTTTTTGGTTAATGGATTGTAGAGTTTATATGCGTTGGATTCATCATTGTATCCAACAAATATGCATTTCTCCCCCTTGCTGTCCAACTTTTTTCTCAACTCATCCGAGACATGTGCATAAGCCACACATCCAAAAACTCTCATATGAGTGACACTATGCTTTCTTCCACTCCATGCCTCTTCAGAAACAATGTTCTGGACGCTTTTGGTTGGACATCTATTCAAGCTATATGTTGCACAAGCAACAACTTTAGCCCAATAGTCATTTGGAAAATGCTTTGCCTTCAACATACTCCTTGCCATCTCCATAATGGTCCTATTCTTCCTTTCTACCACACCATTTTGCTGCGGTGTATATTTTGTTGTAAATTGCTTATGAATTCCATGTTCTTTGCAAAATCGAAGGAATTCATTTGAGATGTATTCTCCACCTCTGTCTATCCTAAGGACTTTGATGAAATGTCTGCTTTGCTTTTCAGCAAGAGCCTTGTATTGGCGAAAGCGCTCAAACACTTCACTTTTCTGTTTTAGGAGAAAGACCCATGTCTTTCTTCTGTAGTCATCTATGAAGGTCAGTACATAGTGACTGCCACCAATTGATGGTGTCTGCATTGGTCCACATAAATCTGAGTGGACAATCTCCAAAGGTGCCTTTACCCTCATTGACTTTCCTGCTAGAAATGTCTCTCTATGTTTCTTACCCAAGATATATCCTTCACATATGCTCTCTGGTTTTTCTATGAGTGGTAAACCCTTCACCATGCCTTTCCTATGCAGCAAATTCAAGCCTCCAAAGTTGAGATGTCCAAATCTCAAGTGTCATAACTAGTTTTCATCTTTTACCTCTACTTGAAAGTTTACTTTTGTGACAGCTGCCCTTTTTCTTTCATTTTCTTGCGAGTTCATAGATAGTTGTGCTTGTGCACCTTCTTTCTGCAAATATGATCTTATCTTTAAGGGAAACATTCTATTGTCTGTCATCTGAACCTTTGCAATCAATTGTCTACTTGGAGGCCTATCCAAAATTGTGCACACATCATTTTTGAAGAAGACATTGTAGCCTTTTTGCATGAGCTGTCCAACGCTCATGAGATTATGTTTCAAACCGGGACAAAGTAAACATCAGAGATGTATTTCTTTTCCCCCTTCTTTGTTAGGATATTAACTCTTCCTTTTCCCATGGCAGAGACTTTGCTATCAGTCCCTAATGTCACTTCAGATCTCACACTTTTATCTAGATTAGAAAACATTTCTATGTTTCCTGATATGTGGTTGCTACACTCTGAATCTAGATACCATATATCACTCTGTGGTTCTTGTGCTACATTACAAGCTAGAAACATGCTATCATGGTTCTGATTTTCTCTTGTGAAATTTACACTTGGTTTGTTACTAATATCATATTGCTTCTTTTTGCATTCATTTGCATAATGACCATACTTCTTACAGTAATGACATTGAACTTGAGATTTATCATACCTCTGACCTTGTGCTTGATTTTGGCTTGGGCTTTGACTTGGATTTTGATTGTTACCTCTTCCATTTGAGCTTGAAGCGCTGCTTCTTCCACCTCTGTGTGGGCTTCTTCCTCTTCCTTTGGCATATGATCTTCCTCTAGCTCGACCTTGAGCAAATGACACTTGTGTCTTGAAGGCATGCTCCAATGAAGAGCTTGCTACTCTATTCAGTCTATGTTCATGAGAAATTAGTGATGCACTAAGCTCATCCAATGTGAACTGTGAGAGATTCTTTGTCTCTTCTATGGCCACAACAATGGTCTCAAATCTGGCTAGCAGATTTCTCAAAATTTTCTCAACTATTCTTCTTTCCTCAAGTGTCTCACCATGATCCCTGATTTGAGTAACCAACCCACTTACATGTGTAAAAAACGAGTCTATATTATTAGACTCTTTCATACAAAGTGTTTCAAAATTTCTCCTCAACATTTGCAGTTTTGCTATTTTGACTTTTGCCATGCCTTGGTAGGCTATCTCGAGGATGTCCCATGCTTGCTTGGACTTCATTGCTACTGCAACCCTTGGGAAAATACTTTCATAAACAGCTTGAAGGATATAAAACAGGGCTTTTGAATCCTTCTGTCCCTTAACACATCTCTTGCTTGTTGAGATAAGGCATTGTACGCTATTGCATTCGCTAGTTCTTGAAAACCATTATCCACCAAATCCCAAATGTGTTGAGAAGAAAACAGTGCCTTCATTGTAATAGCCCAATAATCATAATTTTTGCCATTAAACTGAGGTATTTGAGAATTAGTCAAATTTGTGTTTGATGTTGCCATTTCTGAGCGTAAAAACAAACTTTCTACATGCTGGTAAATATGTTAAAAACAATACGAAAACAATTTTTATTGTTAGTAAAAACACTTGTTTTTACACTACTTTAACATGCTTTTGCAAAGCTACTTTCGCGAAACTAGGTTTGCGCACCACGAAGCACGACGCTACCTTCCCTAACCACGAGGCTAATTTCCCATACTTGGATTTCGCACACCTACGAACTATTCTAGAGACTTAATGAATAGCCACGATGAAAATAACAAAAAAATAAGTTTGGAGCAACACACTAATATTTAATATTCATTTCTTAAACATGAAAATTACATTTACATGTAACTGCGGTTTATTCACCAAGAAAAATAAAATTTTATAGAAATTTAAACTTAAGCAGAGTAACACACAGTGAAACATAGTAACTGTTGTTTTCACGCGCCCACCAAAAATCGCTCCACCATTTTCTCCACAGAGACTTCTTACTCTCTAACCTCTCTACAAGATTTCACCCTTACAAAATGACTTTTACATTCATATATAAGTCAACATACAATTTTACATTTAATTCATGACAGAGCAAAATTAATTTTGATGTTGTTGCTGAGTGTGATTAGAGTCACGCCGGTGTTTCTGGAGTGTGGGCAAGGTTGTTGATGTTTCTGGAGTGTGGGCAAGATTGTTGAATTAATGCTTGCTCATATCTATTTACCTAAGTACATAAATTCTTTAAATGCCTTTGCTGGTTCGTCTCTGACTTCAGACTTTCCATCTTCACACTAAGAGGCAACCTGCAAAAATGTCTTCAACCACAGAGGCAACCTGCAAAAGTGTCTAACCTGTATCGCCGCTCCAAAAGTGTTTGACATATATGTCTGTTGTTTATTGCGGTAGTTGGAATTATTATTTCCAACAAAACTGTTGTCTGCAATTCACAATGGTTCTCATACCCTAGCAAATGATCCTTCCGCTGAGAGTGTTGTTCAGGGCACAAGAGTTGAAAGTTTGGTTATCACTGGGATTTCAAAGTTGAGGGATGATGGACATCTATCCAAATACAATCTCAAATCGAAAAAAGGGTCTCAAGATTGTTTGCATTGGTGTCTTCTAGGGGTGCATGGTACATGGAACGAGCTCCTCTTTGCTCAGCTCTTGTTTCCACAACGAAATAAACTATCAACACCAATATGATGTTGCAGCATCGTTTTCCATTGCACGGGATTCTATCTTTGATTTATCAAAGTACAACTACTGCAGCATGTACAATTAATGAATTTGGAGAGTTCTTGTAATAGATCGTAGTAAAGTACATTTCTTACTGTCTCATATTGTCTGTTGGGCTATTGTTCTTTCAACCTAGGAAAAAAGCGAGGCGAGGACAAGCAGCAGATATCATGTTGCAGTTGCCATGATTTTCATCTTCTCACAAAAGCGGTTAGAAAATGTATCCTTGTAATCTTGCTCGTGGAAGAAAAGGCAAGTTACATGTTGGGGCATATTGAAATTTGAGTCATTATTTTTCTTTAGAAAATAAGTCCTAATTGATTTGCAGATACCTTACCTCGTTGCTACCACTTGAGTAGGCTATGTTGTCATATTATATATATATATATATTATATATATTTTTTTTCTCCATCAATGGTGTTTTAGTGCTTGATGCTCCATTCCTACATTGGCACGTTGTATTTTTTTAATATTTGTTTTAAAATCTTTTTTACAATTTCAATCAACACAATCCTCCACAAATGGACTTTGAGTGTATTTTTTATTTTTTTATTTTAACTTTAAACCAATTTGCGTTTAAAAGAGATTTTTTTTTTTTAAATGACTAACAGCAAAATAATTTTGAAAAATTGAAAAGGATTTTTGACAGAAGTAATACTATTAGAAAAAAAGGAAAGTTTTTGATGGGAAAGTTTATTGTTATTTTTTTGTATATATATATATATATATATTTTTTTTTTTTCTCTATTTTGTTTTCAATTTTTTTACTTAAATTATAATTAGTATAAATATACAATTAAATTAAATAGTAGTATCTCAAACAAATATCATATCTAATAAACATCTACACTTAGATACATTCTCAATTGTTAAAATTAAAAATAATAAAAGCTGTTAGATTATAATTTTATTATTATTATTATAAATAAAAAATATTTAAATTTAAACATATATAAATTTAATATGGAACAAGATTCTTAATCATGGAAATTTACCCCCATTTGATATGACTTATCAATACCGCATGTCCAAAAGCCTATAACTCACTTCATATGACACTATTTTTAATTAATCAATTTAATTAAAAGGAAAAAAACACACAGTCATACACCTAATTATTTTTTATAATTAACTTAAAATTTTGAAAACCTTCTTCTAAAATACACTCCTATCCTATCGGCATAAATATAGAATATTGAGAAACATCTTCTTACGTAATGCATATTCTCTTAATGTTTTTGGGATGATTAATAACATGTCCATTCTATTTTATTTTTTAATTTTTGCTTGGGTTTTCTATTGATTTTTTTCAATATATTTGTGTTATGTATGGTTATTAGTCCCTACTAAGTCACGACTCTAGCAACTGATTTTCCTAATGACCACTATTAGTTTAGCATTAACTAGTACAAATTATAATGTTTAACTTTGAAAAATAAATATTTTTTTAGTATTATTAAAAAAAATATCAAACATTTGTTTTGAGTATAGTTTGAAGCTCTTATTAAATCTTTTCACATTACAATGTCATGATAACAACTTCACATATTTTCTACTATAATTTCTTGTGAAATATCAAAATTCATATCATAATTTTTATATATTTTTTCATGAAAATGTTTGTCTTTTTGCCATGATTTTATTGTTTGACCCTTCTAATTTTTATTTACAAAAAACCATAAAAACTCTTTTTCCTGAATAACTTCATATAATTGTTATTTTGGCATTCAGGGATATTTGTCATGTGTGCCTAGGCGAACAAACCCAACAAGGGCTATGTATCACGGATGCTAACATCATACAAAAAAACTTGTGATTCACTACTACAGCAAGGGCACTTTTAAGATATTTTTTTTAAGACAAAAGAAAACTTTTGTCTTAAAAAGTCACTTTAAGACAAAAATATTAAAAAAAAAACTTTATATTTAAGACAAAAATAGTTTAAGACAAAACTTTGTATTTAAGACAAACAATTTGAGACAGAAAATTTTAAACAAAAATAATTGAAGACATAATTATTTTAAGACAAAAAATTATATTTAAGACAAAAATACTTTGAGAAAAAAATATTTTAAGACAAAACTTTATATTTAAGACAATGGCCACTTAAGACAAAACCCATTTAAGACAATTAACAATTAAGACAAAAACATATCAATTTAAGACAATATTATCTAACAACTACAAATTGACTCTGAGAGTGCACCCTAAGTCTGTGATCTTGTAGGCTATTACTGTCATGCACCTATACCGAAGTTGTTATTTCAATTCTTGTTATCTTATATAAAGACAACGATTTGTTGGGCTCTTCGTTTTTTGGGGGCAACCAACTTTGAAGAATGGGACGACTTTTCCTCGCAAGATTTCCTGGACATCAATTCATCTTCTGTCCCTTCGATCTCTGTTGATACAATTAGAGGCAAATTTTATGTTGTTGCATTTGACACTACTACACGGAGGGGGATTTTAAGACAATTTTTTAGGACAAAAGAAATCTTTTGTTTTAAAATTTTCAATATGAGTCACTAGTAAAAAAGGTAAAAGGTAAAATATTAGGAGTTCATCTTTACACTATCGATGGGTTCTTTAGGAAGTGAAGCAATGAAGGCCAACAACAACTAATGGGATTTAGGGCGATGGAGGCTGACAACAGAGGTTTACTTCATGAGAGGGGCGATGGAGGCACTTTCACTGAACGTGGATAAATAGTAACATAGTTGGAGTACTTTTCGGGGTATCCATCGATTGTGTTTTAATATGTGGTTTTTTACTGTTTCATTTATTTTGAGGGCTACTCTTTTTTTCAGAAAGACAAAAATGCTATCTTTGTATTAAAATATAAGGATAGTAAATAATTCAGATTTTGTTCATTATATTATCCTGCCATACTTCTCCTATCATTCATATGCCCATACATTTCTATTTTCCTATTCTACAAAAATGTATTTATTAACGCCAAATTGTAGCTTATAACCATTAAATTTTCATAGATGAACACTTCCATTGTCTAAAGATAAAAAAAATTCCATCAAAATCAAGTATGTGTTAAAATGTCTCCTAAGAGTAGTTGATGTTGATTGCTTTTGTCGTGATACCCTGCTTGAACATTGATAAATTTTTTTACATGTTTCCTTCGAAATACTTCTTTTAGACAGGAGATCCGTTGTCCAATTTTGTTCTATGTATATAAGCTAGGAATGTATATGACTAGCCTAGATCCATCTTAACTCCAGATCTATCAAACGCTGAGAGGGATCAAATATCTTAAGGTGCAAACCTCTTTTTTAAGTGCAAAAATTAAGGAAAGGTTTGGACCTCGAGAGATTTGATCCCTCTCGGCACTTGATAGATCTGGATTTAAGATGGATCTAGGTTGATTTCAGTCATGTGGGTCAAAGAAAATCTAACGAACAAATGATTGATTTTATCAATAATATGTAAAATCATCTAATATTAAATATAATCGTTTTAAATATGCTAAATATGTCTTAGATTAACGTGGTCATTTTAATTTTTAATTTTCCTACTTACCTCAGTTTGTTGAGATGATAAATACTGTGAATAACTTTAATGATGGAAAATGATGATTTTTTTTTTTATGTGTGGTGATAACATAATAGTGTTGAATGATAGAAAATGTGAATAATATGAATATAGTAAATTACAAATAGTCTTTCATTGTGATTAATCTCAAACTATTTTCTTATATTATTCTTATTATCACCCTTGTTACTTTTGTCGTCTTTTCATATCGATTATATGAAAAGAACAGGTTAAATCGTAAACCATTTAAATATTTAGCTCGAGATATTGTAGTAAACATCATACATTGTCTCTCTTTCTCTCCAATATTAATAGGTTGAATTACTATAACACAAAAATCAATGTACATTGTCAATACTTTTTTATGCTTACACTAAAATCAATGCATCTAATGCAAGAAATCAAATAAGATTAGAAAAAAACACTTACACTGAAATTAATGCATCTAATGCAAGCAAATCAACTATGATTAGAAATAAACATTTACACTCAAATAAATGCATCTAATGCAAGTGAGAAAATGGGTTTATAAACCAACATCTATGCTGAAATCAATGCATCTAGTGCAAGTAAGCAAATAGGATTACAAACCAACATCTACACTAAAATCAATGCATCTAGTGCAAGCAATGAAATGGGATTAGAAATCACCATCTAAATTGAAATCAATGCATTTAGTGCAAGAAATAAAATAGGATTAGAAATCATCTACATTGAAATCAATTCATCTAGTGCAAGCAATCAAATATTATTAGAAATCAACATATACATTGAAATCAATGCCTCTAGTGCAAGAAATCAAATAGGATTAGAAATCACCATCTACACTGAAATCAATGCAGTTAGTGAAAGCAGGATTAGAAATCATCCACATTGAAATCAATGCATCTAGTGCAAGAAATCAAATATCATTAGAAATCAACATCTACACTAAAATCAATGCATCTAGTGAAAACAATGAAATAAGATTAGAAATCACCATCTAAACTTAAATCAATGAATCTAGTGCAATAAATATTCTTCCCTCTCCCCCCCCATCTATATATATCTCCCTTTGTCTCTCTATCTTTGTCTCTCTATCTCAACTCCCCCAACACACATGCTCTCTCACTCCATATCTATCTATTTGTTAGGTCCTTATAATACTAGTGATTCCCCCATTACTAGTGTCGTTGTATCCCTTATTGTTATTGTTGTGCCCCTATTGTCCCCATATTGTTATTATTGTGCCTTTATATTATTATTGTTAGGTCGGCTTTGGTTATATTGTGACCCCTTAGACTCCTATATATAGAAAGGAGTTTTTGTCATTTGAATCATCTAATAATTGTTCATTTGTGTAATGTAAAGGAGGTTTCCCCCTTAAAGAGGCTTTTTTCTAAGGTGTTGATCTATCTTTTCTATCTTTTTGTGAGCTGGTTCATAACATTTGGTATCAGAGGTTTGGATTCTAGGGTTTCGCTGCTCCAAATAGGTCATCATGGAATTATCAATATAATTTTTTATCTGCGACGTTTCAGAAGCTAAAACAAAAACCCATTTGAGACAAAATCTCGTTGAACCTCAGGCTCGAATTTTAGATCTTGACTCACTATATTTCCGCAGATATAATCTAAGGAAGTTAGGGTGTTTGCAGACCCCCGAATTACATTCCAAACAGGTGACCTTGGGAAGATCATCATAAATTTCGCTCTGAAAATTAGATTGAAGTTTCATAAGAATTTATAGAAAGAGAACAGACTATAGCTTTTGGGGTATCATTTTTAGAACCTAAGGCTGAAACAATGACCCGCGGAATGTTGTACAAGTTTGCTCCATTGAACCAGTCTATACTTAGGTCATCATGGGAGATTTGGTATAACTCTTCATTGGAGAATCCAATATTGATAAGGCTTGCGGGGTTAGAAATATTATTTAGAGTGTTAGCATAGGAATAACTTTCAGATCTTAGAGATCCAAAATTAGAGAGATACATCAGATTCAATATCGAGCTCCTACAAAGTGAAAAATGGTGTGTATTTTTTTTTAAATTTTTCCATAAGCTTGGTTTGAAAAATTAGTTTGAAGGAATTCCAAGGGCATAGTGAAGCATTATTATCGGTAATTGATGCCCTGAAGAAAGAAAATGGAAACACCTAGTAAGCAACCTAAAATCTCTAGCATGACTCATGAAGAAGAGGAAGAAATGCAACATGATATATCACAATTACGAGACCAAGTGCAACAAATTTCACTTGCACAAAAGGTAACAGAAGCTAAGATGGATGGTTTAAAGAAAGGTGTAGAAGCTAAGATGAATGACGTGGAAGCTGAGATGGATAGTATGGAAGCTAAGATGGATGACATGGAAGCCAAGATGGGTGATTTAAAGAAAGGCATGGAAGAATTCAAGAGAGATTTGACAAAGTTTCTACAAGAAATGCTTACTAATGGCAAAAGGGTAGTAAAGGAAACTCATGATGAGAACAAAATAAATGTTAATCATGATTGCATAGACTCTAATGTTGGATCGAAGAACCACCATGTTCCAAATATCGATATGACGAAGTTTGATGGCAAGGATCCCAGAACATGGATACTATAGATGGAGCAAATTTTCAATATCCATAATGTGCAAAACACACAAAAGGTATGCATTGCAACTTTAATTGGAACCAAATCAGTTGATGTGGTATCGATGGCTTTGCTTTCGTAAACAAATTGATAGTTGGGCTATTTTTATGGATGAAATGATAGGACATTATGAGGATACAAAAAGCAACATTTTTTTTAGCAAATTGATAAATCTCAAACAAAAGGGTTCAATGATGGAGCACATTGAGGACTTCCAAAAGTTGAATATAAGGGTAAAATATATTTCATAGGAGTATAGGATTGGTGCGTTCCTAGGAACTTTAAAAGATAAAATCCAACATGAGGTTCACCTTTGGGAACCAGATTCATTGGAGAAGGCATTCAGGTTGGCAAGAAAAATAAAAAGAAAATTTATGGCAACAAGGAAGCCTACCACTCACAATCATAAAGATGGAAGTGTTGCTACCCCTATCCATCCACAACCTACAAGGTTGACACCACAACAGTTCGAATAGAAAAGAGCAAAAGGGCTTTGTTACAGTTGTGATTAAAATACATTATAGGTCATAATTGTGCCGATAAGAAATTATTTTACATAGATTGTGAAGAGGAGAAACATCAAAAGAAGAGGATATATACCAAGAAAAAACCCTAAAAAAAGTATAAATGAATTTGACCATATCTTGTAATGCATTAGATATAATTACCACTCCTCAAACTATCAAGATAGAAGGGAATATCCAGAATAAAAAGGTAATATTGTTGATTGATTCGGGAAGTACCCATAATTTTATTCATTGTAAGATAGCCAAGGAATTGAATTTCTTCCTATATCCAGCACCAGAGTGTCAAGTCATGGTTGCAAGTGGAGGAACCATAAATTTCTCAGGAAAGTGCCATAATATCAAGCTATCCATGGGAGAATATGTATTGAATAGCCCAATCTGATCCAATGGGTGGTGTTGATGTTGTACTAGGAGTCCAATGGCTACAATCCTTGTGTATAATAGCTCCTAATTTTCAAGAACTTTTCATGAAATTCTCTTCAGAAGGAAAAGAACTTGAATTAAGGGGTATCCAAGGGAAACTGGGAAAGATAATCAGCTCTAATGGAATGACAAAGTTTCTAAAGAAAGAAGAACGAGACATAATTGCAAAATTATGTTCACTAGAGGTTCTCACATCGAAATCATCCGTTTCTCCAGATCTCCAAAAAGCCTTGGATAATAATTCCAAGGTATTTGAGACTCCCAAAGGCCTCCCACCTATTCGTGATCATGATCATGCTATTAATTTAATTCCAGGAAGTGTTCTCCCAAACATCATGCCTTACAAATATCCTTATGTCCAAAAGAGTGAAATTGAACGCATGGTTGCAGAAATGCTAGAAGCTGGTATAATTCATCATAGTCAAAATTCTTTCTCTGCTCCAGCAGTATTGGTTCACAAGAAGGATGGATTATGGCGCATCTGTCTAAATTATAGGGAGCTCAACAAGATCACTATTAAAGATAAATTTCCCATTCTTGTCATTGATGAATTACACGGATCAATTTACTTCACCAAGTTGGATCTCCGTTTAGGATATCATCAAATAAGAATGAAGACGAAAGACATTCCAAAACAACATTTAGAATTCATGAGGGTCATTATGAATTTTTGGTCATGCCTTTTGGCCTTACTAATGCACCTTCTACATTTCAAGGTTTGATGAATTCCATTTTCAAAGCCTTCCTTAGAAAATTTTTGTTAATATTTTTTGATGATATACTAATCTACAACAAGTATTGGAAGGATCATGTCCAACACATTGAAATGGTGCTCAAACTATTGGAGGAGAAACAATTATATGCAAAAATCTCCAAATGTTTCTTTGGAGTACAAGAGGTGGAATATTTGGGTCAGATTGTATCTCATGAAGGTGTTAAGGTAGACCCTAGCAAAATTAAAGCCATTAAGGAATGGAAAATTCCTATATCCATAAAGCATCTGCGAGGATTTCTTGGGTTGACATGGTATTATCGCAAGTTTGTTAAGAATTATGGGAGAACAGTAGCACCTCTGACAACATTATTGAAGAAAGATGCATTTTCATGGACTCTAGAAGCAACAAAAGCCTTTGAACATCTTAAAGAGGCAATGTGCCAAGCACTAGTCTTAGCTACACCGAACTTCACAAAAACCTTTATTGTGGAATGTGATTCCTTAGGAAATGGAATTGGTGCTGTTTTAATGCAAGAAGAAAGACCCATTGCTTCGAAAGTCATTCAATCAAAGGAAAGTATTTACACAAAGCTATTTTTGAGAAGGAAATGTTGGCAATACTACATTCACTTAAGAAATGGCGACCCTACGTAATGGGAAGACACTTCAAGGTAAAAGCAGATCATGATAGTCTTAAATACTTTTTAGAACAAAGATTATCCTCAGAAGAGCAGCAAAAATGGGTCACAAAGATGTTGTGTTATGACTTTGAAATCATCTACAAAAAAGGGAAACAAAATGTTGTGGGAGATGCACTCTCAAGAAAGGATGAGGATGTGGAAGCATTTCTTTGTTCTTTTTCTATTATCCAACCAGATTGAATAAACAAAGCAAGGGATGAATGGAAGAATGACGAGGAAGTGTGGGCACTCATTGAAAAGATACAACAAGATCCTAGTACATCTAATACATTTAGCTAGAAAAATGATTCGTTATGGTACATGAATCGGCTATACCTATGTAAGAATTCACAACTCAAACGAAATATTCCTAGGGAATTATACACCTCTCCCTTAGGAGGGCACTTAGGATTTCTAAAAACTTACCACAGGGTTAAGAAGGATTTTTTTGGGATGGCCTTAAATTGGATATTCAAAAGTTTGTGGCGGAGTGTTTGCTTTTCCGACAAAATAAAGTTGAAACAATTAAGACTCCAGGACTATTACAACCTTTATCCAGTCCACACCAACATTGGGAGGAGGTTTTAATGGATTTTATCACAGGTCTACTCGATTCCAAAGGAAAGAGTGTTATCATTGTGGTAGTTGATAAACTTACCAAGTATGCACACTTTTGTGCATTATCTCAGTTTTGGAAGGATATCTTCGTTGCTTTGTATCTGATAAACAGACACAATGGGTCAAATGGTTGCCTCTGGCTGAATGGTGGTATAACACTTCCTTCCATACTGCAACAAAAATGGCCTCATCTATGGCACTTTATGGATATCACCCACCTTCCATCACATTATATTTAAGAGAAAATTCTAAGTTTCAAGCAGTGGAAGATCACATCGAGCATCAGTAACAAGTTCTCCAACTCTTAAAGGATAACCTTACCTTGGCGCAGAATAGAATGAAATGGCAGGTAGATCAACATCGCAGCGAAATAAGTTTTGATGTAGGTGATTGGGTATTCCTACGGCTACAACCATATAAACAAATGTACCTCAAGCAAGCTATGAAGGATAATAAATTATCACCAAAGTATTATGGTCTGTACAAGGTGTTGCAAAAGATAGGTACTATAGCATACAAATTGGAGCTTCCTGCACATTCCCGAGTGCACCCAGTTTTCCATGTTTCATGCTTAAAGAAGGTTGTAGGTGATAAGATTCTAGTTCAAACAATATTGCCAGAACTTGATGAGGAAGGAAAAATCATATTGGAACCTGGAGCAGTCAAAGAAACAAGAACTCGACAACTATGAAATCAATCAATTTCAGAGTATCTCATCAAGTGGAAGAACTTACCTGTTGAAGATTCCACATGTGAGGATGAGAATTTTATAGAGAAGCATCTAGAACTACTCGAGCATTGAGGACAACACTTTTTTGAAGGAGAGGGGCATGTTAGGTCCCTATAATAGTACTGATTCCCCCATTACTATTGTCGTTGTATCCCTTATTGTTATTGTTGTGACCCTATTATTCCCATATTGTTATTATTGTGCCTTTATATTATTATTGTTAGGTCGGCTTTGGTTATATTGTGACCCCTTAGACTCCTATATATAGAAAGGAGGTTTTGTCATTTGAATCGTCTAGGAATTGTTCATTTGTGTAATGTAAAGGAGGTTCCCCCTCGAAGAGGCTTATCTCTAAGGCGTTGATCTATCTTTTCCATCTTTTGTGAGATGATTTCATAATACAATCTCTTTGTCCCTCCCTCTCTCTCTCTCCATCTCTCTCTTCTTCCCTCTCTTCACTTTCCATCTATATCTCTATCTCCCTTTGTCTCTCTATATCACCCCAAAAACATACACTCTCTTTAACTAATCTATCTATATATACCTCCCTCCTCCTCTCCCTCCCTCTCTCTCCCTTTCCCTTCTCTCCCTCTCCCCCACTTCTATCTCTCTTCCCTCTTGTTATCCTCTCCCTCTCCATCTTTATTATCACTCCCTCTCTCTCTCCACCTTTCTCTCTTTATTTCTTTAGTCTTACCTCTCTCTCCCCCTCCAACTCCATATGTCTTTCCCTCCCTCTCTCCACTCTATCAGATCTTCTCTCTCTCTCTCTCTCTCTCTCTCTCTCTCTCTCTCTCTCTCTCTCTCTCTCGCTCTCTCTCTCTCCAAATCTATTACTATATCCTTCCCTCTCTCCTATCTCCTTCTCTCCCCCATTCTCTCCATCTCTCCTTATTTTTTCTTTATCTCACTGCCAAACATACACTCTCTCTCTTGTCACTCCCTCTCTCTCTCCACTTCTTAATCGCTATGTATTTTTTCTTCCCTCCCTCTCTCCTCCTCCCTCTCAAGTCCGCTATCTTGTACTTCCTCTCTCTACCTTTCTCTCCCACCTCCCTCTCTCTTCCCCTATCACGCTCTCTCTTTGCCCTCCAATCCTCTCTCTTCCCCCATCACTCTCCTCCTCTCTCTCTCCATCTCTCCCTTGTCACTCCCCATATCTCTCCACCTCTATGTTCTTCCCTCCCATATATATCTAGAGCTAATATATATCATGATATATTGATATATATCATGATATATTAATATATATTATAATATAGCAAATTTAATATTGTATTAATCCAAAGTTATTAAATTTAATAATATTAATATTTCTAATATTTAATATGAATATTATATTTAATAATAATAAATATATTTTAATATTAATATAAGGATTTGTTAATGAGAGCTCCTGAGGCATCTGAGAATTTTGCAAGAATTGATTTGAGATTTCGGGCTTCTTGAACAGACGGGTGACCAAATAACATGTTATCATCTACAAATTGCTGGTGAGAAAAGGTAGGGACATTGTTGAAAGAGAGACCTTTAAGACAGCGG
The DNA here is from genome assembly GCA_000404065.3 of Pinus taeda. Taxonomy (NCBI): domain Eukaryota; kingdom Viridiplantae; phylum Streptophyta; class Pinopsida; order Pinales; family Pinaceae; genus Pinus; species Pinus taeda. Next base: position 44,994 of record APFE031035851.1, on the reverse strand, counting down.
GAGGCAATAGCAGACTTGATGTTGCGGCCCAATCCTTCGGAAGTTATAACAAAAAGGAACGGTGAGAGTGGATCTCCTTGCCTAATTCCTCTATAAGGACGAAATGTATCAGAGGGGATACCATTGATGAGTACAGAGAAGAAAGAAGAAAGAGAAATTGCCGCATCCTTGGCTTCACCATCGCTTCTCTTCCTTCCAAATTCTTGGGAGCTCCATTAATTGCCTCGGCTCTCAAGCACTCCTCTTGGAATAACCTGTTAGAAAAGCTAGAAGCTAAATTGTTCCTATGGACACATAGAGCTCTTAATATGGCTAGCAGGTTAGTGCTAATCAAAGTTGTTTTACAGTCCATGCCTCTTTATCTCTTTTCCATATTGGCTACACCAAAGTGGGTTCTCAAAGCGATAAAGCAGCTTCAGCGTAACTTCTTATGGGGAAATTCAGGTCCCAACAGAAAGTGGGCTCTAGTCAAATGGGAAAAAGTATGTCTACCTAAAAACGTTGGTGGCATTGGGCTTAGAGACCAAGAACACAACAATATGGTAATGGGAGCGAAAATCTGGTGGAGATGGCTCTCAAATCAGCACTCCTTGGGCCTCCCTATGGACAGCAAAATATGCTGGAAATGTTCCCATAAAGGAGCGAATTAGGATGTTAGAAGTTAGTAAAGGCTCAGTTATATGGAACTCCGCTAACCAACATAGAAGTTTAATACAAAAGCATAGTTTTTGGGATGTGAAGGATGGCCACACAGCAAGGTTTTGGGAGGATCCTTGGCAGCAGCTTCCAAACCTCAGGGACACTATTCTGGGACTTCCAGGCCAAGAAATAAATCAGTATGATAAGGTGAGTCAATTTTGGGACTTACAAACAGCCCAAGAACACAGAAAATGGAAAGACGTTAATCAAATAATACCTCACAGCACGGATCAAACTCTTCTATCTCTTTCCACAGAACTTCAAAAATGGAAAATTTTATCTTCAGCAGGTATGGACATTCTCAGATGGGGATATGAGGAAAAATGTACTTTTACCTCCCGAGAAGCCTACAAAATCATCATTAAAGACAGGGTCATCAAAGATAAACTGTGGGACAACATATGGAACTCCTCTATTTGGCCGAAGGTCTCTACGTTTCTGTGGCTTCTATCTCACAATAGGGTTCTCACATGGGATAACCTGAGGAAAAGGACATTTTGTGGGCCTTCCATGTGTCCCAACTGCAAACAGGAAGATGAATCAGTATTACATCTTATGCAATCCCGTCAATTAGCAAGGAAACTCTGGGAAAAAATCACATTCCGCTGTCAAAGGGAAGGCAGAGTGCAGGGGGACATTAACGGCACCCTTCACACCTGGATCCAAGAGCCTTATCAAAGCAAAACTTTAAACACTCTATGGCAACTCATACCGGGAATATTAATGTGGAATCTTTGGAAAGAGAGAAACAGAAGAATCTTTAAAGATCAATCAATGTCAATTGAGCAAATTTGGATCGGACTGCACCATAACATTCAAGAAATAGTATCCATCAAAGCCTGGTCCACAGAGGATCTCCCATCTCTCCCAGAGGAACAAGCTATATGGAGCAACTGGCAAATCCAATAGAAGCATCCGATATCATCCAAGGAAAACTCTTCAAAGCATCAGGAATCTCCAGCTCAATGGACTCCTCCGCTAATCAATGTGTTTCAACTAAACTTTGATGGGGACTCAAGGGGAAATCCAGGAAAAACAGGATATGGTGGAGCGATCAGAAATCATCAAGGTACTCCACTCATAACTTTTCTGGGCTCAATTGGTTGGAATACCAATAATGCAGTAGAATTGGAAGGATTATGGAGAGGGCTAAATCTGGCGCAAGAGCGTGGGTTTCTTCCTCTTATTGTGGAAGGGGACTCACAAATCATTATCAATATGGCCGCGAAACTTCTACAGGGATCCCCTGTTCATAAGGTAAGTACCAGCTGGAGAATGGCTCCTAGACTCGAGCTTCTCAATCAATGGCTTATTCATAACCAAGCAATTTCCTTCAAACACATCAGAAGAGAAGGGAACAAGCTGGTAAACTTTTTGGCGAATTTAGGAGTGGAAAGTGGAAGGGAGTTCTTTGACAGATCTCTATCTAGGATAGCTTCGGAAAATCAACTCTCGAACTTCCACACCATCGTAAAAAACGATATGCAGTCGAAGGAAGATTCACACCCGGATGCAGGTGATATAATGAGGTGTTAAATGCCATGCATGCAGACGAGGCAGCTGGCATTCTCACTCGTCGATTCAGGCAATTCGAGGCAGAGCGTTTATTCCAGGTGAGTTATTACAGTCAGGTTAATAAAGGCTCCAGGTACCCGAGGGATGAATGTGAGTTATTACAGTCCGGAATACATTCACTGCTGCTCAGATAAGATGAGGTCTTCAGGTTTCACTATTGTGTTTTGCATCCGGTGGTCAGCTCCTCAGCTCCCAGGCGTCAAGCAGCGAATTTGGATGCCCCCATGGATCCTTAACTGGTATAAGCTGAACCGGTTCAGGTATCTGGCATTCTTCGCAGTTGATTGGTTTATTGTGTTATTCCTCTCGTTCTGTGTCAGTTATAAATATTTTGTATCGTGTGACTATGTTAAATGTTTGGTTTGGGTCGCTTTTCAGCAAATCTGGTCAGTGCCTTGAGCGCTCTCTGTCTCTGCTTGGGTTTTTCTGTTGATTCATTTCAGTTACCTCGAACTCTCTATACGGGTCCTCAGCCTAGAAGTCAGTTCCTCAACCTGGGTCCCTTTTCTCTGTGTCTGGCCGCTTCACCACAATTGTCTGTCTCCCGTCACCTCCATTTGGCAAAGTCTATCAGTCATGGTCCAGCATCGCGGCACTCCCAAGCAGGGAAGCAATTCTGGGTTACGTGGAGGCTCTCGGGGCAGGGGTAACCCTGTCCCTCAGCGTATAACGCCATTAACCTCGGCATCTCCTCCCTCTCCACCCTCTGATAGTTCTGGTCCTACCCTGAATAGCTCATTTCATTCAGCCCGGTTTAAATTCAGAAGCAAGCTCAATAGGCCGCTCATCTCAGCCACTGTTACTATCATTTTCTCGGAGGAGGAAGCTGAGTTTACCAGCTCAGAGGAAACCTCCAGGGATCAGTCTCATTCCCATAATTACAACGATTTTCAAGGAAGCTTAGCTGAGGTCATCCAAAATGATTCTGCTGCTATGAACGAGGAGGGCCAGCAGAAAGACCTCCATCCTTAGTCAGCCTCGACTCATGAACCAATCATTGAGTGTGAACCTGCTAGCCATTCTGGCAATGTTTTGAACCTGGTTCTCCCTCCAGAAGGCAATTCAATGGCAGTTGCAGATAATGTGATGTTAACCTGGGTGAATTCCTCCAATCAGGCAAATGACGACGCCTCAAGCGATCCTCAGCAGGACTAATTTCTCACGGCTTCAATGGTAATACAGCAAGTTTCAAGTTTTTTGGATTTTTGTGGGAAATTCTCAAGATGCAGGGACTCTTATTTCAACAGTATGAAATTTCACAGTTCCTAGGACACAATTCTGGCTATCAAGCATTTTGTAACAGGGAAGGTAAAGGAAAGCTTTTTGTAATCATGGCTTTTTCTAGAGCCTTGAACTTACCTAGCTCAGCGTAGTGCTCAATTTCTCAAGTTCTTCAGAATTCTCACTCCATGAGTCTCATTTTTGTAAATGGGGGACAAGAGGTTCCTATAACAGACAGTTGGATAGAGGGTAGGTTGTAGCCCCCTCAGAGGTTCAAACCTCTTTGTAAATATTGTCCCTCCTTTTTATTTCAATAGAATTAGTCTTCCACCAGAAAAAAAAAAAAAAAATAAAATAATAAAAATAAAATTAAATAAAAAAAAAATAAAAAAAAATAAAAATAAAAAATAAAATAAAATAAAATTAAAATAAAAAATAAAAAATACAAGGCTTAATAATTTTTTTTGTATGTTATTAATAATAATTTGGCCAGTGGTATTTGGCCAATTGGCGTCACCCAAATAAAACCTATTTTTTTAGTGTTAGTAAGTATAAAGAGGTTTATGAAGTAAATATAAAAAATGTTTTATTTATTTACCATATCTCTAGTTTATTTATATTATCTCTTTTATTTACCATGGTATTTGGCCCATAGGCTTCGTATATAATTAAATGTTGATTTCTCTTATTTGATATATTTTTATTTATTTATCATACCTCTTTATACCTCTTTTATATTTATTTATTTAGCATGCCTCTTTTATAAATATGGTATTTGGCCCATGGTATTAATAATTATGCTTCACCTAAATAAAACATATTTTTTTAGTTTTCTTTAAATATAAAGAGGTTTATGGAATAAATATAAAAGGAGGTTTATTTATTTACCTACCACTAATTTATTTATATTTGTATTTATTTACCATACCTTTGGAGTAAATATAAAAAAGTTTTATTTATTTACTATACCTCTAGTTTATTTATATTTTATTTATTTACCATAGATCTTTTTTGAGTGCTCGTAAACCTCTTTATATTATAAATTTATATTGTGTTTATAAATACTAATAATTAGATTGATTTTTAAATAGGGTGGACATGTTTACTTTTTTATGGGAGATCTATCCCATACTGGGTTGTTTACATTTACATTTAAGTTTACGTTTACATTTACGTTAATGTTTTTATGTGAGATCTACCCCCTGAGATCTACCCCCATAAGAGGTTGTAGAGTGCCTAGGCGCAATTAAAAGTCTTTTCGAGGTTTTGAATCCTCATCATCCAATTTGCAATTATGAGGGGATTGAAATTACTATGCTTGTTTACCTAGTCTCCATATACATGATTTTCATCAACCTTAGCTGTTTTGCTACGATAAGCGCTCCCTATAATGATGTAATCTTCGCTTTGTGTTTGATCCCATTCCGCTCTCCTAGAAGAAGTGGAAGAAATCACCAGCTTCATTAACTATGAATTCACCACATCCACATTTCCTTCTATTGTTGGCTCCGTAATAAAACATAATTAGATATTCTTTCCAAATATCAATGAATTTGCATTTCATGTTCCTATTAGACTTGTTCATTGACCTGATCTCGATACTGTCTTCTCTAACAATCACATTTTTTTGATAAAAAAATGTTAGCATTCCTACTTCGCCATATAATTCGTATGATTATAATGGGAGGGACATGTACTTCCTGTGTGAAGTGAACCATGACAAAATACGTCTGAATAAGGTTTGATTACTGCCAGTGAAAGGAAACTTAATTTCATCCATAACCCCATCCCAAATCAGCCTCGTATATGAACATTTGATCAAAAAATGATCTGTATTCCACCCCGTCCCCCCCCCCCCAATGCATAGAGGGCATATTCCAGGACCAATGAACCCACACTTTTGTAAGTTGTTCCATGTCAATATATGACAATGCGCTGCCACCCAACAAAAACATTTTAATTTGTTTGGAAGATTCCATATCCATATATCTTGGAGATGATTATTACCGTCATTGATCCTCCTGGGCCTTGGCAACTTCAAGTAGATGTCTTGTACCATCAGATTCTTCTTTATCATTTTACCCCCCCATATCATACAATCCTACTTATCACCAAGAGTGATGCCAACAGATCAAAGTTGCACTACGTATAACCCCCATTCCTCATGATATGTCTCTTGTATGTCAAGATCTTAAGCCCTTCTCCAACTCTGTTGATCAATGTTTTGAGTCCCCGACAGATATATCTATTGCAAGAAGATAATCTCCTTTCTGTGAAGTATTTTCCATAGCTGAAAATGAATGATTTACATCAATCCCCATGATGGCATCTAATCCAATTTTTATCTTGGATCCATCTCTAGCCCCACAACAGACAAACCCCAACATCCAATGTAGAGTGTGCATCACACTTCTCCATCTGTGTGATATAACAAATTTATTCTTGGCACCGCTGCTAATCCATGAGGAGAAAGTTTGACCAAACATATATTTTTCCTTAATGATATGAGACCACACACCATTTCTAGACACTACCTTACACATTTTTTTTATATTAGATTTTAAGCTTTTGTGTCTGACTTTTGGAAAATTGTGATTCAGATTATCCATAGTATTGTGTGCATTTTGTCAATGTTTCAAATCCCAAAGGGGATATATCTTCAGGACATAAATTTGAGTGATAGATTGAAGGAGGAGTTAACCAACCAGAATCACATAATTACCAATGCATAAATAAAAAACACAAAAAGCTGACTATTTCAAAAAATAATAAATCTAAGCCTACATGAAAATAATTAATAAATTAACATATTTAATTTATTATAAGTAATTTGATAATTATATGCATTTATTTTATTTGTAAGTAATTTTAATAATAGTTGATTTTATTTAGTTTTCTAATAATAATTATTTCTAATTATAGCCAAAGTTGAAAAGTTAAAAATTAAAATTAATAAATTAATAATGATATCTTTTTAAATAATAAGAATTTTATTATTATTTTTTAATAATAAATGATTTTAGTTTTGATTATGTTGTTTATAATCAAAGGCTTCTTAAAAGTGGATGTATCTATGAAATACCAACCTCCTTCCCCCACCGGCCTTGCAAGTGCTGACCATCATACCATATGAATTGTGTCTTGTAAACGTGTTCCAACCCATAAAAAGTGGCTCATGATGGCTTCTATCCTATGGATGATATCCCTTGGCATTAAATAAAGGTGCATCCAATATATTGAAATGTTTTGTAGCATTGATTATCCTCAACCATAAGTACTTCTAATTGTCCAACCTTTTGTGAAATATTTCGATTAACCATGCCCAATTCTTTCAGTTTCATCTTAAACCCAAGGTAGTTGAAACCATCATCACGGATTGACAACCCTACCCCAAACAGATCACATATGTCATTTGTTACATTCTCCTCACTACCATCGAGTAACAAGATCGATTTTCCTTCATTCTTACACAAACTAGACACAACTCCAAATGATTTAATGAAGTATTTAATGGTTCTCCACTCCCCCACCATGGATTCCCCACCAAGTAACAGATCATCTATGAACATTAAATGAGGGATGGAAATATTTCTGGTTACTGTGATCCCTTTAATAATTCCATTATCCTTTGACAGCCTCATTTTTCTACTGAAACAATCAATAATTAAGAGAAAGAGGAATGGAGACATGGCACAACCCTATCTGATTCCTCTATATGCATTGAAAAACTATGAAGGAAAGCCATTAATAATGACAACAAAATTTGTAGTTTTGCAACATGCCAAAATCCATTTAATATTGAAAAGAGACATACCAGATTTTAACAGGACCAAGAAGAGGATTTCCTAGTCAATACAATCATATGCCTTGCTCAAGTCAACCTTTAGAACACAAGATATGTGTTTCCATGTTTTAATAGAGTGCATCATATCCTCAGAAATACCAATTTCATCTTGTATTTGTTTACCTTCTAAGAAACCAAATTGTTCCTTTGTAATATGCTTTGACAATACCGACTTCAAAGTACTTGAAATCAATTTTGATATCATTTTGTACACCGCATTGTAGAGAGATATGGGATGATAATATGTAAAGTTTCTTTGTTCCACCCTTTTGGGGATTAATGCTATGAATGTGGCATTTATGGCCCTTGAGATGAACCTGTTGTAGTGGATGCAACACCCTCCAAAATTTTCGCCCGCGTCCAATTTCAGAGCCTCCCTTAAGTTTTTACTTAATGTTTGCAAGCACGCGGGCTCACCTCATGGGTTTGTGTTGAGCCTTTGCACAATCTTTCCTTGACCGTTCAATGGATAACTTTTTGCGTGTTGGTCACAATGTCACGCTTGTAACCATGTTCTGGTTGTGCACAAGATCTTTGCTTCATGTATGCATGTTGTGTTCACTATGTAAACATCCATTGCACTCACACACAAAGTTGTATGCATTGTCACACATGCGTCATCATGGTCATTCAACGATCTATCACAAGTGTCATGGTTGTCACTTGCAAATCGGTCAGTCATGTTGAGCATATGTTTTCTTGATGGTTTGAGGCATCTTTTCATCAAGTCATGTGAGTGTGTGTTTGCAAGGTCGCATATGGACAAATTCACTCGCTCACACACTTAGTCATTTGCTAATGTTCCGGTGACTGGATCACCCTCTAATAGCCAGACCTCCAACCCGCAATTGACTCAACTCACTGTCACCCAAAACAGCGCAGAAGTGTCCAACAAGCCATTTCAATCTGTGTTGCCCACAAGTTGATCAACCAACCCTCCTATTTGTCAATTGGAGAGTTTGACCAGGAAGTCACCTCGAGACTCACTCCCCTCAAAAATTGCGCAGAAGCTGCGAAACTTGCTCACTCCACTAACTGAGGAAATTGCGCTGACAGATTGGATAGACACCAAGTGCCCGTCCCTATCTCTCTCCAAAAATTGCACGGCTTTTCTAGCTAGCCACCGAGTCAACTGGTCAGTTGCACACCCAAAAAATTGTGCAGATTTCATGAGCAAGCCCTTAGCTTCCCAGCATCCTACTGGTGAGCCCCAGTATTGTAGCAATAATGCTACAACTCCTGGGGCTTCATGTCTCTTAATTTTATCAACCCGGTAGTTCGTACAAACTTGGAAGCGGTGGTGCTATATGCACAAGTACTAGCTCTTGTCGCAGCTGTCACTTGGTCAGCTGGCACAAGTCCGCTAGGGCTCAAGCCAACTTCTATAGGCTCACAAAAGAAGCTTTATCAATGATGGATGAAAGCTAGCTCAAAGGAGACTAATCTACTTGACAAAAATGAACTGAAAGCAAATCAAAGCATGTAAGCCTAGGAAACCCTAATTTGACTAGTCTAACTTCTATAATGCAAAGAATGTAAATGAAACTTCTACCAATGCTGCTACTACCTCTAATAAGTGAAAATGCATGGATCTAAACTACTTGCATCATAAAAGACCTGTTTTTGTACTTTTTCATTAAGTGGGTGGAATGATTGTGATTTTGTGCTTATCAGGGTTTGGTTGTGCAGATGGGATGGAGAAGGAAGGAAAACATGAGACAGGTTGGGGAGGCTAGGAGAGGTCCCTAGGGATCCTTAGCATCCATCCACAGAGGTTCCTCACATTCAGAAGCTCAGCAACTGAGTGAGTGGCCTCCTACAGGATGTCTGCAGGGGATCCTACAGGATACTCAGAGGTTTCTACAGGATAGTCCTGTAAGTCTTCTACAGGATGTTCTGTGCAATTCTACAGGATGATTGGCCGTAGAGGTTTTGGGAGATGATGGAGTGTTGGAGTGGTAGGAAGAGATATGTGAGGTAGGGATAAGGCTGGTGATGGCTCAGAAGTGGAGGAATGAGATGGGAAGTGGGTGTAGGGAGTATGTTGAAGGTAAAGGGTTATGTCAATGAAAGGTTGGGAAATGAAGTTACGTGAGGAGTGGAGACAGAACGAAGGGAAGGTCGAGGAGATATGCTTGCATGCGTGATCAAGATGGAGGAGATGGTAATGGAACGAGAAAGAGGAGTGTAAATGAAACAAATGATTATGACTGTCACCAAACCGAAAATGCATCAACCTAAATTACTTATGCCATGAATTCAATGAACATCAATCCAAAACGCGAAGAGAAATATGTATGAGGCTGTGATGAAAGTATGTGTGCAGGTGTGAATGACAAGGAAGCATCTAATCAAAACCGTGACTATATTGCAGAAATCATCAAGTAAAGTAATGCGTGTTTTTTGTGGCTAGTTATGGACTGCACCCCAATCTTCAAGAGAGATGGCAGTGAGCCGTAACAACCGTTTTGCTGGAGCTCCAATTGATGGTATCTATCCTCTGCTACACTAAACAAGTGGACACAACTACATCATAAGCAAAATCTATCCTACTCATAAGAAAACCAAATCACCAAACTGTAATTCGAATTGCATGTGCAAACGAAAACTTAAAGTGCTGGAAATGAAATGGAAACAACACTACATCAGAGGGGATCTATGGCTCTCAGGTTGGGCCCTAACCTGAGAGCTATAGTCTCCTTAAGAAACTCAGAACTAGATCACAAACTGCCTTCTTTATTCATAATCTGATGTCATCCCAAATTGGCTTACAAAAAGGAACGAAAACTGAACTGTGCTCCCAAAATTACAATAACAATACGAGAGTTTCAACAACCTATCTAAGGCTAAGGCCTTCATACTTATACAAAAATGATGATCCACCAAGTGCCCTTGATTTTAGGAGCTCGGCTGTCCAACTAGAGTCTAATTGCGGATCCTGTAGGGCAGTCATAACTACTGTTCCTGTAGGGCAGTCATAACTACTGTTCCTGTAGAACAGTTTATGACTGCTGTTCCTGTAGGACAGCTGGCTGCTTCTTAAGCTCGGAGGGGAGATGGATTGGAGCTTAGAGTTCTTGGTGGGAATCACGAGGAATGTCCCAAGACCATGGACATCTCTCCACAAAATCAGCAGTGCCACCTCATTGTCTCCTTATCCCCTTTTTCGTTGTCTCTTGCTCCCCTTTTAATGCCAAAACCTGGAATCATAATGCATTAGTCACGTAGATAAAGTGTCTTACCTTCTTCCTACAAACAACATGAATAAACTAAGAAATGCATGCATAATAAAATAAAAATGAATGGTTTGAGCAAGTAAAATAGGCCAAAATGAGCCAAAATTGTACCAAAATTAGGGCTCATCAGCAGTCTATAGCATATTGAAAATGATATTTTTTTGCCTTATGTAATGCCTGTGCTCCAGCAACTCGAGCCATGGTATGAAAAATTATTCTTAGTGCGAGATTAGTGATGGTCTTGATATCAATCTTCCTACTCTTGGCTTTTCGGTAACTTGGGCAATGCCTTGTGATCAGTATATCTATGGTATTCCCAACAGGATGAGGACCAAATGGTTGAATCCATTCTCCCCTCTAGGAAAACCCTATGATGAAGTATATATCTGAGATGTCAATCTCAAGCTCCTGATCCCTAATGATGAACAATTGGTAGTTTACATCCCACCAATCAACTTGATGCTGTAGTAACTCAAGTTGTGTTCTAATCTGAGGAATCCTGAATAATTTTAACAACTCACATCCTCAAAGAGAAGCAATGAAATTCAGGACTTGGCTTGCTTGATGGTCTTAGGCTTCATGTCCTCTTTCTTTCCATTTGATCATTGTTTTTGGTTGATTTACCTGTGGAAGATCCATAAAGAAACATTTCATGAACACCTATGGAAACAAATTTGAGAAAAACTCCTTAAGCATGGAGGATATTCCAAAATTTCACAAGTCTGAGCCAATGCAATTATTTATATATTTTCTCATGTTTCTAGTGTGCGACTACAATTGGCCATAGTGTGAGCAGCATAGGTGTGATGTATAAAACCTACGTTGATCGCCCTCGACATAATATTTTGTTGAGCCCTCATAGCCTAATCTATGGATGAAAATGCATGAAATTGCAACTAAATTGAAGAGAATGGATAGATCTCTTACCCACTATGAATGAATCGACAAATGGTGTCTGAGATGATCATACTCCTAACTTGGAGATCAAGGTAAAATAGGGTAAAAGTGCTCTCTAATTTGAAAAATAGTAACAATATTTTAATTTTTGAGTTTTTATAAGTTTTTAAAAGACATTTTTACCAAATTAGGGCATGTTACACTGAAATTTGTCACCATGACTATCTGCAGTTAATATGGCTCCATCAATAGTCATATTATCCTCCTTATCAAGCCTTATACCTCTGCTCTCCATGTCAAACTTCAAAAAAGAGAGAAAGTCATTAAAAATCATGTTTATCTCTGGGTACGCAGGTTCTCTCTACCTTGCCTGCCTGTACGCATCCCAAGCTCATTGTACCTGCGTACTTGTACGCTCTGTAAGTCAAGGGATGGGTGCGTACTCCTGTAAAAGTCAAAAGGCGTGAGTTTCATCTTAAAAAAGTTACTTGTGGTCACTTCTAGAGCTTTCTAGAAGAGTGTTTGACATGTATTGAGCGCCTCCAGATGGTTCATGCATCCCTATGATACAGGAACTTATCCCATCAAGAGAGGAGCTACCCCATCCAAAAGAGGGAGTATCCCATTGCTGTTGGAACTGAATAACTTCCTCTAGAACACTATAAATATAGGCATTGGGCCAAGGGAGGGGAGGTTGAAAGCTGAACATTCCAAAGGGTAGATGCTGCTGGAATTAGGACTTCCATTGTAAGCTTGTGAGGAGAGATTACATCCTTTCTTGTTTCATTTGGAAGTGGGTGAGCTTGTCAAAGTAGAGGAAAACTCTTGCTGGACCCTGGGAGGAACTTGCACAACACCAAGGCTCAGGTTGTAATGGTTTCTTTTTTGTTTCCTTAATACAAATAAGTCCATTCTTCTCAATGATTTGTTGTTAATTAATTGTTTCATATACTCCTTGGTCTATATGTTGAATATGCTTTGTTTTATGGAATATTCAGGTGTTATGTAATCGTTTGATTGTTAGTGTATGCAGGTTTCAAAGTGAAGGAGGAGCTCATCTGAATCGACGAGGCTGGACTGCTGCAACAAGCGTTGGACTTGAGGTAGGATCGAAAAACACTTGGTTTCTCATAGAATAATGCATGTTTAGAGAAGGATTGCTCTTAATTGTCTTGTTTGTCACTAGAAAGTCTTAGACTCCTAGGGAGGTTAGTTTT